>JAPMOR010118671.1:1069818-1178431 GCA_026543865.1 Argiope aurantia | reverse complement strand
TTTCACAAAGAATATTATTTAATAAACCCAAGATGAAACTCAAGACTGGAGAAAAAAATCCGCCAATTTGTAAAAATAATAATAATAACAAAGAATGGAACAGTTGACCTTATAAATGACTGATAATGAGCTAAACCAATTTAATTTTGGGATACATTGCACATCTTAGAAGCTGAAAAAGGAAATGAGATCACTGCACAACATAAAAAAACATGCTATTAGCTGTTAGATGGCATGCGTTTGTTCTTGCGTCGTCACGAATTGATTTCAGTTTCATGTTTTTAATGAGTTAGATGTAAAAATGCGGAGCGCCATTCCGACTTGGTAAAATGTAACTCGTTTCAGGACTTCCATAAGTGCTTCTAAATTCTTTTGAATTCCATTTTTCAAATTTAATATATATTTCTGTATTTAGAGAAGTTCTAGTACTAGCGAAAATAAAGTAAATATATGTTCTTTAAAATTTTATTTTTCGGTTCTTCCATGTAATTTAAAATGTTAAAAATATTCTATGGATAAAATAAATAGTTTATAAATATATATAACCCATTATAATCAATAAAATGTAAATCATTTTCAAAACTTATAAGCCTCATGCAAACCTTTTAAAACCTTCTTACATGTTTTTAAAAATAATATTTTAAAATGTCATACTTTACAATAAAATATTGTATTAAATCCAAGGGAGTTTCTTTTAATTTAATTACCTTAAGGTGATCGATATCCTTTAAGGGGAACTTTAATATGACTTTAATACTTCTTCTATCCAAGTTTTCGCTAAAAATTATATCGAAAGTAAAAAATCATACAGTTGTAAAATTGTAAGATTTGTTTCTTAAGGGGCTAGCTCAGATCCGTGGAACACATACATTAAATATTTCCTAAAATGTAATTTTTGAATCTATTTTCTACCTATTTGCTACTTCCAGTATTAATCAATGCACAGCATAGAATAAACGTGCAGTTGAAGTTATAACACTGATGAAGCTTACAACGTGATCGCAATTCCACGCGCATTGAATCCATTTTCTCTTTTTATTAGTCATTCACACTTCTTTCCAGCCCTTAAAGACGGATATTTGTCACTTCTTATTAGCATCTATAATCTGAATGCTTTAAATATGCCAAAATTGTCAAAATACCTCAAACCAGTTTATGAATATAGCATTTCGAGGTTTAATAACTTTAAAAGATTCCAACCTCATTTGTTTTTTAATTAAAAAGAGAATAAGAATCAATAATGAATGAGATATCGATCACATAAATTGTATAAAGATAAGAACTGATTCAAGCAGCTAACTGAAATTCTTCTCACCATAAGCTTTAAATAAAACACTCAAGTATATATCAGTTTAAAACTGCATATGAATGCAAAAGTAACGAAAGCAATTTTGAATGTGTTAGAGACGAATATTTTTTGTTACCTTATAGTCTTAACATAAATAAAAAGAGAGAAATAAATTCAAAAACACATTCTACATTGTGTCACTTCATAGTAACAGACAACACTGTGTTATTCTGTAAATGCATTATAAAGTATTACTATCTCTGTGATGTAAGAGCAACGAAAAAAGAAATCAAGAATAAGAGTCTGTTATTTTTACAATTAAAAAGCACATTTTATATTTTTTCACTTCATCGAAACGAGCAACATTGTGTTGTTGTGTACATTCATCATAAAATATTACTGCTATTTTTGTGATGTAAGAGCAATGAAAAATAAATCAAGAATAAGAGAACGTAGTTTTTTTTAGATTGTATTTTTGATGTGTATTCAAAGAGCTATATTTAGTTGAGAGGAGGGATGAAAAATATCTTTCTAATTTTTCAACAACATATTTAATGTTGCAACATATTTGATTTTGAACCTATGCCAATTCCTTAGTTATAACCGATATTGTAAATGTAGAAAATTATTACCATTTTTAAAGCTTCTAATAGATTAAGCTAGTATTCTTGATTCTTGTTAGAATAATTTATTTATTTATTTATTGTACATACACCGCCTATCGCTTCTTTAACACTTATGTAATTAGTCAAATACGAGATGTATTTTTAAGATCTTACTCAGTTCTTGTGATTTATTTTAAATGCCAATAAAAAAAAGAGAAAATGTTTGACTGATTTCTTTCTCTTTCATACGTTTTTATTAAATTAATGAAGTAAGGTCACATTGTTTTGTTTTGTTTTTTGTATCCATCCATATACGAAATCAAAGTAGACACTTGGTTGCCAGCAAGCTAAACAGGAAAAATCCACATTATATTGTATATATATGATCGTTGTCAGTAAAGCATTGCATTAAGTTTTCCTACTGGCATCCTATGATTTACAAAGGTTGAAAGTAATTTATGTTCTAATGTGTTACGCGATTCCAGAAAGTAATGAAATTTCCAGAAAAATGGCATTAATACACAATTCACAAACACATATGGGGATTATAAAAGTATATAGTCTGTTTAACTCGAATCTCTGCGAATTCAGAAATTACAAATTTTTGTACATCTCGAGGGAGATTTACAAAGGCTGAAAGTTAAGTATATTTTCTGTTGCATTCTGGATTTCCTGAGCTAATGTGCTTACCCCTTAGTATGATAGCGTTGCATATAAATAATGTTTTCGTTTACAAACAGTTTGATTGTATTTTCTAAAGAGAGATTTAAAAAATTCTAGTGCCTAAAGGTTAGCAGCAATTCGATTTGTTGTAGAAATATTCAGATTTACTCATAAGCGGTGAGAATAAATAACACTTACAGATTAAAAAAAATTTATTCTTAATTAATATAAATTAATTTAATTCCTTAATTTAACTTATTAGATTTTGACTATTCGTTTGCAATCTCACAACGAAGACTGAAAATTACATTTGAACAGAGTCAAAAACGGTTGAACGACTGATAAAGCTGTGCATGGTGATGATTATATTCATTCTGTAGTGTCTCATTTTTTCTTATTTTGCAGCTATTTTTCCCATTTATTTTTATTTTAAACTTCGTTTCTTGTTGCATTAAGCTAATGAAATCACAAGGTTTATATTTTCTGAGTGTTATTAATAAAATTAGAATATAATTTAAGTTAAATATCAGAATATAAGAAAATCTATAAATATGTTCTTCCATGTTCAGAATGATTTTTTTCACTATTAACTACAAAAAATTCATAATAATTTTACCTTTTCATATGAATTGACTACAATTACGCTCAATTAATTTAATAAAATTAACTATACGATTTTTTTGTGTTTTGAATAATGAAGCTCAAAACAATTTATTAAAATAATTTTTAAGGTAATCAATTTTTTATTATATCCATCTTAAAAAGTTCCACTTTCATTTATAGTAAGTTGAACATGAAACTAATTGGTGTCTCATTTCCAGTCATTTCGCTTGTGATGTGATTCTTTTGTTCTCAATACAATGATTAAAAAACAAACATAAAAAATGAAAACAATATTTTTGACCAAAATTTGAAGCTTTTATTAAATCCCATTGATAAAATACAATACAACAGGTCATGCTAACTATTGTTAATAACCTATTGTTAGTTTACAACCAAAATATTCCTTCAAATATGTACAAATGAACACTGTGTGGGACAGCTCTGCATAGGCTTTAAAAGTACCTATTTTTACAGAAAAAACATGAATCGAATAGATAAGTACAAGTTTATCTCATTCCTTCTCTGTCAGTATCAAAGACTGAATTGCTAAAAATTATCAATAATTACCTTCAACTATATTAACAAAAAATATTCCTTTCGCCAACAAATCAACTCAGCAAATAATTAAATAATCAAAATCATCACAAAAATTGAGATACTTAATCTTAAAATAATTACAAAAAAAAACACAAACACAACAAATCAACTAATATTAGAAAATCTCGAAAAAATTATTAGTACTTATAACTCTCAAATGCTTATAACTTACGATTTTATTATAATTCTATACATATCCCCAATCCATTAATAATATTCATAATTCTTATAATAACTTCTTAACATCCAAGTAGAGACCTACACGGTACTGATTTGTGAAGCTTAGCCCGAACCTAGCTCTTAATCTATTGTATTAATTTTTATATTAATCATTTATTATCAAACTATTATATATTACTTGTCTCAATATTCCCGATTTGGGTTTTTATATTAATTTTTACTTCTACAGCTCTTAATAAACGTGATGTTACCGAAACAGAAATTTACATAATTTACATTTTGAAAGCCAGCTTTTGATTACCGAAGTCTTTTACATTAATTCTAATGTTCCTTTTTTCAAAAGGAATTAATTAATTTTCCTTAATTTATGAAAAAAAAATTTAGAAAATATAATTTTTTGAGCATTTTTATTTCATATACGATATGATTTTTAGTAATTTTAATTAAATAAAAATGCCTTGATGTACATCTTTGCCGGTTCCAGACATGAAATATTAAAATTTTCATATGTTCGGGTTTCAGCTCCTTCAGGCCATCCGACCAGTGTAGGCATCTATTAAAGCTAATACCAAAGATATTCCAAAACTTCTCAAATACCAATAAAATAGTGATATCTATGTTTCGTATAAATTCATTTCTACATACCCAAATATTTTCAGTATACATAAATCAAAACCACAAAAGAATATATATGTATCCCAAACACCAATCAATTTATATTGCAAATCCAAAAGGAGGCAATACGAAATTGATCTAATCATCACAATAGCATGAGCAAAGGGCATGCTGGACGAAATGCCATGGCATTATCCGCCCTTTAAAATAAATGTCTCTAAAGTTAACAATAAACTAATTAATACATGATAACAACAGTATATGAACAAATGTGCCATATTTGCGACATATAGATTTTATATATCTCCCAATAGATACAAATAGCTACAAAATAATAAGTATTTCATAAAATAATAAAGTAAACCAATAATAAAGATAAGTATCCCATATTACAATATTAATATCATCGAATAAATGTATGTATATCAATCTTAATATATATATCAATGTATGTATATGCATATAAATCTTAATATATATATCAATGTATGTATATGTATGTCAATCTTAATATATATATCAATGTATGCATATGTATATCAATTTTAATCTAAGGATAATAGTATAGACCAAACCACCATGCAACAATACATAACAAGAAACACCGGGCTTAAAAATTGACTTAGCTGTATACTTTATTCATTGACATCCGAAATATTTCGGTTTTTTAAAATTAAAAACGCAAAAAAAAACTAAAAACAATAAGACTTAAAACATTTGTTACACTTTTTTTTTGTTCTTTTATATTTTCTTTTTCTATTTTTTTTTCTCGTTTTCTTGTTTTCAATAAGTTGGTCAATTTTTTAATTACTCCTTCGTAGAAGAAGTAAAAAAAATATCGATCTAATTCATCACATGCGCTTATGTAAAGATCATTTCAAAAATACCCTTTTAAATTTAAACACTTCTTCTTTCTTAAATATGAAATTTCATCATTGTTTTTGCCGATAGTTAAACAAATCAATTGCAAAACATTAGACACCTGTTATGTGCCATTTTCTACATTTTTTTTTTTTTACCTTAACAATTTTTTTAGAATGAGTAAGACATGAATCTAAGATAAGCGCATGATCTTGAACATAATTGAGATGGCTACTGTCAGCAATGCTACCTTAATAGTAGCTATTTACATTTGGCTTCTGTTTCTTCTTCCGCCTTCATAAAAATTTTCCATATAATCATGGAATAATAAAATGATTAATAGCCCTCCACATTTAGCACATAAAAAAGAAACACATAAGACAAAAATACAATAACTAGATACACACTTTTTGTTGCGATTGCCCGAGTAGATGCAGAAATACATTCAACATAATCCCTATTTCAAAATAATTGATACTAGAAAACAAAATCGAAAAAAAAACCGTATTTGTAAATACTGATTATACTATCACAAATACGCTTATTAAGCACATAAAAATACAACTATATCTTTCAGAAACACAATGATTAATTTATTTTTGTCAAACAATCAGCTATCCAAAACATTTGTAATGTATCATACTATTAAATCTCGAAAGGAGATTTTTTTTTCAATTTAGAGAATAATTCTTTGTCATCAGTGTTTTAAATATGCAAATGCGACATAAAAAAATGCATTAGTTAATCAGTTTAATTGCAATGCAGCAAACTTTTTCCTCAAAATTTGAGCTGATTATTTGATTTTTAAAAAGTAAAACACTATATTACTGAAAGATAAAATGACATAAATAGATAATAATTTCCATTTGTATGTTATTAAATTTTATAGATTGTCGAAATTAATCTATTTGTATAGAAATTTTAAGAGATTAAAGTAAAAAGTGCACATTAGAAAAGGTAGATTTTAAATAAAACTCTTTTATCAATATCAGAATATTTAGAAAACTGTCTAATATGAAACAAAGATACCCTTATACCTCTTGGTTTTATTTAACAATGTAATTATTTTTATATAAAAAATAACAATATTTTATTTAATATTATTTACCTTTAACTTCTTTCTCGATGAAAGTAACGATCAATTTATCAAAAATGTGTCTTTAACAGCAGCATAAAATAATTTTATTCTCAAAAAAACTATAAAAGTTATAATTTAAGTAATAAATTAGAATAACCATTATATTTTCTTGCAACAAATTTTAACTTTTTGTGAGTTAGAATTTCTCACATTTCATTTCGTTTTATTCATATCTTTGTAGAGGAAGCACGTATAGATTACTTTAAGCATTAACACGAGCATTACTCACTGAATCAAGTTCATTAATTTTGTATATAAAATGAAATAAATAAATATAAATGATTTTGAAGCAAATTTATTTCAGTAATATCGATATGCTGAAAATTAATCGTAATGAATTCATTGCAATCATTAAAACAACTATTTTGTGCTATTGGATGCTTAATAATAAAAGTTACTTTTTTTAACTTTAATCCTAGGAGTATTTTTATTCTTGGACTCAAAAATTATGTAACATATACACAAATTTAGACGAAATAAAATCTTTATTAAACCCCATTAGTAATAATACACAACACATTTTCTAATGTTAGTCTCCTATACCCCAATTGTATAAAATAAACATTTAAAGCCATCAATAATTTTGATTCCTTTACTGAAGAAATCTGTGGCTAAATTTCTTAGAATTATACCTTCATGTGCTGTAACACTTTCATTACAAAATTAAAATCATGCAATGAAATGTTACAAATAATAAATTATTTCATTAAACCACACCAGGAAAGGAAAATTAATAATCCTTAAATTTCCCAAATCCACATCCTTTACACCATACCAATATTACAATTTCCCAACGCCTCCACCTTATTAATAATCAAATCTTTACATTCCAGACTTTCTAAAATATCACTACAGAAACATTTGACAATATATCATTTTTTACTTTTTTCCAGCATTCTAATGTTAATTATTCTAATATTAATAATTCTAATATTAATATTCCCCATTAAGACTTTCCACTACACTAGTACCACACACAAACATTTTGACACCATAACAATTTTTACTTTTTTTTTTTGCCTTTCTTTGTTATCAATTATCGTTCCTTCACAGAAGGAATAACAAATTCATCCACTCAAAATCATCACATACGCATGAGCGAAGGGACAGGGGTCAAAAGACCACTACGAATGTATTGCATTCTTTCCCTTTATATATAAAACTCTCTCTAACAATACAATAACAATTATATACAACAAGAATTCAAATCAATATATTCATAAAAAATATATGCAAAATATGTACATGAATTACTAGATTCACACTTTCTTGCTGTGTCCGAAGTAGATGTAAATAACAATTATATATCTAACAGATTCAAATTCATCTACTTTATTTCATGAACACCAATAAGCCCAATTATGTGAGCAAAAAATCGGCCTAGTACTGAACTGCAAACAGTCCTTTACTGGACCGCACATTTTCGAGTTATAAGTACTATTAAACTTTTAAAGACGCACTGCATATTTATTCTTGTTGTCTACATTCAGAAGTAATAAGCTAAACGAATCCAAATGATTTCCAGCTAAAAATTTTTCGTGATTTATATACTAAAATTCACATTTTTTCAAAAACTAGTTCCAGATGTTGACAGATTAAAATAAAAAAGAATTAAATATTTTAAAATATTCATTTTTTTTAATTTTATCAGTTCTTATATTATACATTTACTACAATTTGTATCAAAGTTCACGGAGTTTAAAATTAGATTTGGGCTGTTTGATTCTTTGGTTATCATTGCTGGCGAAATTCATATTTTAAGGAATATCATCTGCTCCTCTCGGTTATAGTTTGGAGCGGTCTTCCACTTATACGAGTATATGCGGTTACACAGAATTCTGCATTATTTAAAAACTTAACAGTCTGTGAAAGTTTTTTTAGTTTCCATGTTCTTATATCTTATGCTTTAAATTTCGAATTGTTTTACAAAATAAATTTTTTGCTTTGCAAATTGTTTTAAAACTTTTAGTTAACTTTCTTTAATATGAAGTATCACAACATCAATAAAGGGCACATTTTACTTGTTAGAAGGTCTAATCAATCACATTTTTTTTTTTTTTTTTTGAGAATTCGCTGTACAGAATTCGACTACTTCAGCAGATACAAACATTGGGCATCTACTAATTGCTAGTTTTATTAATCTATTTCGATTCATTTTTCTTTTAGAAATGCAATTATCGCTCCTAATCTTCAATCAATATTTTAAAAGTCATCTGAATTTAAGTGCAAAAATAATATCTATAAAAGTAAGTAGAAGTTAACACCAGTTTTGGTAAAATTGATTGAAATCAACAAATAACGAAAAGTGAGTTTGCAGGAGCGAACTTAAAATAAAAATATGCAAAAAATGCTACCCTTTTTTGAAATGTCAGTCTTTGATACTGTGTATTGTAATGAATGAGATAAAATAATACACAATAGTAAAATTTCCTTATTCTACGAATTGAAACTAAAAACAGTGACAACTAATCTATATACAGTAGAAAGAACGAGTAAGACATAACATGATAGTAAATGCAAACAATTACTATATACAGAATCATAAATGACCATCTTTTCTATATATTTCCAAGACGACCATTTTTAATTTGGATGAAGCTGAATGAAATGCTGGGTGCATTTTGGATTAATGTATAATTTTACCGCCTCCCATGCATGCCTATTTACAAGCTCTGTACAACCTGAAAAAGATAACGATACTAATTTCAATAAACTGATGGCATGCGAAACTAATTGCCACGTGACTTTGATGTCACGTGAATAGATTCCTCTCTAAAGATGATGTATTTTGGGAAAATTAAAAAATAATTTTACATGAGTAGTCACAGAAAAAAAGAGAAAAATAAGAATTTTTGTAGCATGGATTTCAATTCAATATATGAAAATATTGTTTTCAAAATACTAACAATTTCCACTTGTAAAGTTAATTTCAAACATTAGAAAAGTATTCACTCGAACATATTCATTTAATCTTGGAATGTTTTGAAATAATTTATTTGCTTTGAAATTTTCAAATCATTCAACTGTCAAGGAAAATGATATTATTCACAAAACGAACAAAAAAACGTATTACCAATTTTTATTTTAAATAATGTATTATAAATTATTAATTTTTAATTTAACTAATTTATTTTTATATTCATTCTAATTTTGTCATTAGAGGCAACCTGTGGTTAAACAACAATAAGCTCCTAGTGAAAATCGGAAGAAACATAATTCGTCTGCTAAGAAATTTAAACGTGTTCAAAAGCAAGGCATTTAAAACTGTTTTACTTGAAAATTATAAATTGGAGATTAAAATTGGATAAAAGATTTCTGTTTTGTAAAAAAAAATATTATTAAACATTTTCGTTTGTATATTTTCTGCCTATATTTTATTATTCATTATAGATTTTTGTAAAAAATATTACATTAAATGTATTACATAAGACTGTTAATCACAAAATCCATCTATAAAAAACGATAGTTTTAAATTCTTATAAATAACTTGTAAGTACTTTATTTCTTAAATTAAAAAGAAAAAACTGTAAAA
Organism: Argiope aurantia; assembly: GCA_026543865.1. Classification (NCBI taxonomy): domain Eukaryota; kingdom Metazoa; phylum Arthropoda; class Arachnida; order Araneae; family Araneidae; genus Argiope; species Argiope aurantia. Next base: position 1,168,349 of record JAPMOR010118671.1, on the reverse strand, counting down.
TACACTTTTTGATACCAATAATAGCAAATTTTAAATTTTTCTGTGATGCTCTAATAATTATTTTTTCTTCTTTAAGAGATAATAATTAATAAATTAATAATAATAATAATCAATTAATAATAATAATCAATTAATTTTATATAACATGAAAATCTTTAATACTTTGAATTAGATATTAAATTTTGGTGTAAAAAACTACTTTTAATAATTTCTTAATGCAAAGTGACAATCAAATCTATTCATTATTATACTTAATCTTAACTTACTAAAATTCCGTTTCTGCTTCATTATGAAATATTCATTAGCAACCAGTAATTTATTCACTCGTAAAATGAGAGAAAACGAAACATTAACTTACACATTTCTTTTGATTTAATTCATTCACTTCTTCTGAAACCTAAGAAAAAGTCCCGGGTCTCCCTCAAATCTGCCAGACTCTCCAATTCCAAATTGTCCCAGGTTGAAATCTCCTCCTGTTCCCTCAAAATCGGAACCACCAAAAGAGCCAGCTCCATTTGGAAGACCGGCGAAACTTGACCCGTCAAATCCAGATAGATCATCCCCACCAAAATTGGCACCACCAAAGGAAGAGGCATCGAATCCATCAAAGCCGTCGAAATCTTGGGAAGTGGCACATGCCAAGAGAACGAAGAGGCAAATGCCAACCTGTAAATAATTCAAAATTACACATTCACCGTTTTTTTCCACAAAAACAGAATGAAATTATTATTTTCCAGGTGCTAATTCAAACGGAATAAGTTCATAATTAAAATTACATATTTAACATTATCTTATATCTTTGAATTAAATACTTTTTTGTTTTTATTACTTAATAACATTTTTATGTATTTTGTGAGAGATATTTCAGATAATAAATGAATTGTTGCAGATGAATTATTTATTTCGGTGAAGAAAAAAATGTTTTGCTAGCTATAAAAACAAGTCTAATATAAATGAATCTTCACTTTTTAACCTTTAATTTACTGTAGATAAATTATATTTTGTCATAAATATTTCATAAAATATTATCCTTCCTAAGGATGGAAGAAGATAATATTTATATTGTAATAAATAAATCTAATGCATTTAAAAATATTATTGATTTTCTTATCTAATTTATATATTTTCGTCAAATTCAGAATGAAAGATTTTAATTACAGATCACGACACCATAGGAAGCCGCGGACACTTCCACCATATTTCCATCTGACAGATTCTTCAAATTTGTGACCAAAATTAGTTAAAAACAAACTCATTTCGGCTCAAAATTTATCATGAAAATCTCACATTTCAAACAAAATTCTGTAATATAATTATTTCCTTATTTGTTTTCTAATTTTGAGGTCTTGAAAAATTTTTAATCTCGAAAAGGGGTCGCAAGAAGAAAATTGTTATATTTCAGGTCTAAAAGATTAAAAAAAAAAAAAAAAAAAAACGGAAACATCTGGCATTTAAATTGTTTCTACTGACGAAATACCATTTAAGTTACTACTACTTAATTAACGACACTTTCTTCTTTCTTCTAGACATATATCATAAAGATTTAACTGAAATAATTTGTTTATAAAGCTACAAATGATCACTTATCACTTAGGACATATTCTGGGAACTTCAAACTACTTCTAATTTCTTGTGACTTACCTTTAACGCGATCCTCATAATCCAGCTTGAAGAGGAAGCAGTCTGTTTTCGACTCATGCATAGCGTTTAATGTGAACCCGGTATATCCGCGATGACCCGCAGCAACTACCTATAATGGGCCCCTTTAGTCTAGCCCTTAATTTGGGGCCTTCCATGTAGGTCAACCGTCTCCCCAGATATAATCACCTTTTCCGTAGAGAAATTTTAAACCTATTTTTTCTTTTGTCTGGGTTTTATTCGAGCTACATTCGCAATATTAGAAATGATAAATTCCTTCTCTCAATTCTTTTTTTCTCATTAAACAGGAAATTTTTTAAATAATTGCTGCGAAACCAAAATGTGAATCTTAAAACCTTAATTATTTACTCCACGACAGTACGAGGTTGAAAAAAAAATGAAACATGAGTCAAAAGGTAAACTATCCCCGAGCAACCTTATAATTTTGATAATAAGAAATTTCGTTATATCTAAGGTTTCGAAGGTATGCAAATCAAATTTTCTGCTTTTTAAAATTGTAAATAAAACGCCGGTTAAAATCTTGCGTTATTTATTAATTAAATGAAATGGTATTCAAAGGCTAATATTACTTGAAATTTAAATAAATATCTAAGAAACGTAGCTACTTTGCAGTGTTTGAGAATATAAGCATTATTGCACGAAATTTTAAATTTCAAAATTCGCCAATAATATCTTTAACGTAATTTTTTAATAATTTAAGCAAACTCTATTTTGATAAATTATGCTACAATAAATATTCTATTTCCTTGTTTGTTAACTTACCAGAGTATAAAAAAAATCATTTAATTTCTACAAAGTTTTATTTGAAACTTTTTAGCAACTAAGCTCAATCGTAGTAATGCGAAACACTAATAAAATCTTCCCATTTTCCATAGTCTCGAAGCTGTTTATTATTTAATTATTTTTCTCTGCATATTTCCTGTTTTAATAATCACATTTCAAACATTTAAATAATATATTAAATGCATTTATTTTTGAAATTTTTATATTGAAACCGAATTTTTGAGACAAAAGTTTTCAAATCTGTAAACTTGTAATTAATTTTAATATTATACACGGTTTTAATAATAGATAAGGAAAATGAAATAGTGGATAATTTTTTTGGTAGTTTTACACAAAAATTAAAGCATTTCTTAATTCTGCACTTATAACTGAGATAGCTTAAATGACAGAATGATAGCACTTCGGCAAAGAATTACCAGTTAAGAAAAGAAATAAAATCATATATAATTGAATAAATAAAGAAAGAAAACACTAAAAAAAACAGGTCAATGAAAAATACAACAATTTTCAAAAAAAAAAAGAGAGAGAGAGAGAGAGAGAGAGAGAAATGAAAAAATAAATCTTGTAGCAAATCTTTAAAATCAGATTTTTAAGTAAACAAAGGAAACTCTCTGGACAGGATTAATAGAAAACACGCGTCTCTCTTACATGCAAGCCACAATTCTCTCAACTCACGAGGCGAGTCAAAGATCGCAAAACCACTTACCAAAAACTTCATAGTGCAGCGAGTTTCTAAAAGTAAACAAATCCAACAGTAATCGGTGTTCCGATGGTGTCACAAAATGAACAACTCTAGCTCAAGTGGTGAAGGAAGGAAGATCCGGCCGTATTTATACGGAAGGGGCAGCGGTCGTTTTGCAACAGTTGGAAATTTGGGATGGTTCAGAGAATCTGATGGACAAATCAAATCGCTGGATTTTCACCTAGAGCGATGTGGATCATCGATAACTGGAGCCTCGGGTCTAAGGTAAAGATCTATTAGGTCACTTTCTTTGTTCATTTTCCTCAACAAGTATAGTCTAAAGTTAGCAGTCACCCGGGGAAAAAGAAGGCAGGCAGTTCTTACAGAGACGAAAAGGAAGCTGCAGGCAGTAATGATAATGAATGGGGCACTGCATTGGGGGAGCGTGTCCTAGATTTTTTCTTACTCTGCGTTTTTCCTCTCTATCACTTTCTAAATCATTGTTTATTGGAGGCACAATCGCCTTAGGGCAAGATGGCAATAGCGAAAACATGTGTTATCTGGCTTCCTTGCAAAATGTGAGAAAGAAAATCGTAAGTGATATTTTTCAACGATGGACGGATGGTTTTTCAAATCTGATTTATTCGCTTAACATGTGTGCATCAGAGCCTAATTCGCTGTCTAAATATCTCCCTTTGTTTTTCATTTAGTTGTGAGCAGATTATATCAGTTAATGAATCTTCTTCCCAGATGTCAAAAATTCTTTTAGAAGCATTCATGATAATCGAATCGAAAATGTTTAACGACTGGCTCTAAAATGAAAAGAGATTTGTTAGAACAAAAAATGTATGTTAGCGAAAAACAAATAAAGAAGAATTTGGTTATAAAAAAATTTTATAAATCCGAGAGGCGTATTAAATATTTTAATAAAAGCGAGATTATAAACGATCTCTATTTTTTTTTTTCATTGATACTGTCCTATGAACGCATACGATAGTCTGACACACATTACTGATGATATATAAATACTCAATTTAGTTATGATTAATGTTTACGAATATTTATCAATACTGAATTTGCTGCAAATAAATCCCCACTGTTAAAATAAATATCAACCAGCCTTTATAAAAATGGAAACATTATATAAAAATCAAAATTGAAGATTTAAAACTATAGAAACCTCTAGTCATTTTCTGTGTGAATTTTGCATTTAGTCATTCTCTGAAAAGCGAAATTTTTTTTTAAAAAATCTTTTCGCTTTTCTTACGATTCTTTCAGCACAATATAATAGAAATATAATGAAAAGTATTTATTTTAAAACCGAAAGTGCTTTTACAAAAAAGCTAGCAACGTGGTACGTAGTATTCTCGCTAAAAAATATACAGAAAAAAAATTGACTGAATATAATAATAAAAATAATTCCTTAAACAAATAAATATTTTACATTACCATTAATTTAAAATTCCCACTAAGCAATGACAACAAAATTTCATCGATACTTTTCAAGCAAATAAGAAAAAAACAATGAAAATTTCAGTTATTTGTCTGGTTTTTTTTATTTATTTAATACAAGCATTCTATTCAAGAAGAGCTAAGGTTATGAATACTATTAAAATTGATAAACTACTATTATTAAGAATGTTGCCATTCATTATAAAAGTTGTGATCGGATTTCCGATCTTTGTTTCCACTAAACAAAGGAAACGATTCAAGCGAAACGAACATCTTAAGCACTTTTTTCTGAAATAATATCTTCAGAATTATCTTTAAAAGATTAAACACTTGATTACGTAAATTGAGTTAAATAATTTTTGTTTCAATTGAATAAAATATAATTTATCGAAAGTATTTCATACAAAAATTATCAGCTCAGTTTTCAGCACATAATCAGCAAACAAAGAAAACAAGATGAGGCAAATAAAGGAAAAACCTGATATTCCCCGCTTCACATCCTTGCCCTCATTTTTTCTCATCGCTTTGACAGTGAATCTCTTGTCAACGCATTATGATTCCAGAGCCTTTCTTTACGAATTTCAAAATTAATCACCATATTTTTATTATTTTTGAAAAGGTTTATAATTGAATTTTTAATTTTATAACGTGTGGGTATGTTTCAATTTTTTTTTATTGTTAAATCGGGAAAAATCAACCCATATATGATATTTTAAAATTGTTTTGTCGACTGCCTGAAATTTGGGTTGTTGCTCACTTTATAAATGCCGGTTTAATTTTTACATCAGATTGTTTCCTTTTGAGATTTTCTCAGTGAATTTCAAAAGTAATTAGTGAATTTTCTTTTATTTTTAAACGATTTTTGATTAAAATATGTTGTTTAAAATGTCTGGGAATCTTGTAATTTTATAAGTCATGAAATCGATAAAGAGTCATCTGTATGTGGTTTTGTAAAATACCTTTGTATTTTTTTATTGTTTATTTGCAATTATAATCAAAGCAATTGTTTTATTTACACTTTTTTTAACGAGTTAACCAAATGAGGCAATCAATCACTAGATAATGCATTTTCGATCTAAGAGCTTTCCATACGAATTTCAAAGATAAAAAGGTAAAGAAAATTCGTCGTATTGTTTTAATTGATTTTGATGAATTCAAATAAATAATTTATTGAGCAAGAATTATTTCTTCTTTATTTTAACAAACATTTAAATATTCTCATCGTTTAAAAAAGTATACATTTATAATTTTAACAATAATTATTAATCACCCGCAAATAGATTTGTCATTAATGACATAATGATAATAAATTTCTGCAAAAATTATTTTAATTTTCTGATTTAATGAAATATTTTGTCACATTCTGCATTCTTTCATATTAATAACTAATTACTTCCTCCATTTGGATAGCACAAAAATGTTATAATACCAAGGAAACACTAAATTTTCTACTAAAAATAAGAACTTTATATAAATGTGCTTTAAAACTATACAAATTAAATTTAACATAAATCGCAGCTGCTTTTTTTCTCATTTTAAAAATTTATTGTCTTTTGATCTTACTGGTAAACAGAGTTTCTTTTGCTTCTTAATAATAAGAAGAAGAACCTTGCGACTGAAACTCGTCAAAACAGAAATTGATTGGTACGAAATATCACTTACACGAATAAATTTCTCGTTCCCACGGAACTGTGTAAAAAAAAGAAAAAGAAAATCTTCCCAAGGGCAAAATGATATGTCGACATCCAACAAAAAATCGTTTCACTTCACACAGTATGTTCTGATTTCGAAAACGACAGTTTCTTCCCCCTTTTCTTGAAACACCGGCTTCTCTCTTTGTTACCACCAAAAAGTTCATGGCGATTGATACAGACAGACCTTTCTCATCTCCCGCAAGAGATGAATTAAATGATTTAAACGTACTGAGATTTTTAAAGCAATTATACTAGAAACCCCATGATTTTATTATTGAATAATTATGGAGATGGAGCAATACTTTTAAATTGGACATGATTCTTTCTTATGAAACAAAAGTCCATTATTGGAAATATAAAAAGGACAAATCAAATATAATCTCTCCACATTTTTAAAGAAATACATCCGCATTTCTCCCTTATAAGGTCTCCCTTTTCTTTTTTATAACGCTTTCTTTGTAAAATGTTTTTATGACTTTTCACTCAGCATCTGATGATTCGATACTGATGCTGACATATCAAATGAATCAAAAATAAATAATATACACACAGATTAAACAAGTAAGAAACAATATTTCGCTGAAGAGTGAAGGGATAAACATGACATTTTTTAATGGCGTGTATTTATTTATACATTGTGATAAAATGTTTGCAGCTGCTGCTTGAACGTTTAATATATTCCGAATTTGAAAGTAAACTTCTGGGTTTGATTGCATTTAGATGTTGCAATTGTTTGAAAAGCCAGGTGCAATAACTAGATTTGGCACACATATCATGAAAACTTTCATTATCTTTTATGTCAGTGTTGAAATATTTGCTCAAACATTATATACGAAGTGATAAAATAGAAAATAAATTGTTGATTTTTTTCAATTAATTTTCGATAAAATTTCGATTTCATAAACATCTTTCACAAACTCTGTTGGGCTCCCCAATCATTTCTTTATTTGATTTTTTATTTGCTTTCTCTTCTTTTCTTTTTGTCAATTTCCATATTTCCATAGATGGAAACTTTTATCACTAGAATATCATTGCTTATATTTTTTTTTCACCTAAAAACATTCCTTATTAGAGCAAAAAATTAATTGATACTACTATTCAATACATTAATAAAAGGCTATTAACAAATAAACGCTTATCAAACCAGTAATTTATTTCATTTAACATTGTACACAAAAGAACCGACCGTATGTCAACAGAGCTAGTCGCTTTTTCCTTATTCGGGTACAGTATTTCGATACTATACTAAATGTACATACAAATAATAAGGCTAATTATACATTTAATGATGAAAAATAAAAAATAGTCTCAGGTAATATAATTACATCATAAATTCTAATGAAACATTTTAAATAAAAAGAATGGAAAATTATACTTTCTCAACAATTTATATTACTTCTTTTTTTAATTTCAAAATTCATTGGCCAGAAATATATAATGCACATCTTTTCATGACCTACAAATTCTCCGTATAAATTTCAGTTATGGTTAGGACGAATTATTTACAAAACTTTCATCTATACTTTTTTTACGTACAATCGAGCTACTTAAACAAAAGACATTATTCAAGAAAATAACATCATTTGAAATAATAAATTATTATTTTTATTTTCAGAAATAATATATCCTTAATGCATTTTTCTTTGAACTAATGAATGTGAATGAACCTAGAACGAATTATTTCTTTGGTCATTATGGGCCTTGAAAGATTTTATTACTTCATTAGTTAAATGTTGTGGTCTGTGAAAACAGTTAACCATTATTTCATCTACGTCTTAAACATCCACTGTTTTTTCCCACACTTTCTCTAAACTGTACTTAAAATGTGAAATTAATTGTTGAATAAAAGATTTCTGAAATGAATTTAAAAATTTCATCAGATATTTTTCTGTTTAAAGAATAAGTATATGGAATGCTGTTATAATAGTGTAACATTACCGCATTATTTTTTATTTTTTTATTTTTAATGTAAGATTATTTGGATGGTGGTTTCCATTACATTTGCCAGAGATATACTGTTTCATAAACAAGTCTTTAAAACAAATCTGACTTTGAAAAAAAATTAACATCAATTCATCGCTAAGAAAAGAAAAAATAATGTATCTCACACCGAACTTATTGAACTTTATTAATTCAGTGGACTAAGTTTAAAAGCATCTCTATTTCCAATCAAATGCTGTTACGTTCGCGTTTTGTTTTAGAACCGACAGATGCAAAACCTTAACTTCATCTAATTCCATATACTTATTCCATATTAAATTCTAAATTCAAACATCAATTATTCATAAAATAAAGTGGCATTACCAAGTAAAACATAACAATTGCTCAGCTTCAACTGAACGAGTGAGTTAAGGTGTATGCAAATAAGACTTGCGCAATATTTTTCTATCTCTTGATCATTCAAGCGTTAGAAGAAAAGGTTCTTCCTACCCGGCTTGTTCCAGATCAAAAATAAACAGAGATGTCGGAAAACGTCACGTCTCATTAATTCAATTCCAAATCCTGGATGAACAAAAAATAATTTAATCAGTCAAAAGAAAATTTAGAAACTTCCTCATTCATTTGTATAATGAAAAGGGGAAGAAAAAGACTATCTGTTGATTTTATAATATCTAATCGTTTAACGGAAGTTACAAGGCAAAGTCAATCAACTATGGAGATTAATTCTTTTGTATGGGATGTGATCCACAATCATTTAACTGCTTCCCATTCTAATTAATTATTGAGCTGGTGGTCAATGATTTCAGTTACTTTTAAAATCGGAGCTTTCATTATTTATCTCGAGTCGGTATGAAAAACTTTCTTTTTCTCGGTAGTTATATCAAATGCTCGATAAGCTTGATAGTTATATAATGGGAATAAAATTAGAAATCAAATTAGGCTTTCCCTTGTGAATTAAAATTATAACATTTCAGGAGAGAACTCTTAATTTGTGTCAGAATAAATGCTCACTAATTGTATAATCACTTAAAAAGAATATAATTAAGTTTGGAAAAGAAAAAATAAATACGAAAGGCGAATGTTTAGGGAAAACACATATTTCTTTTGTGAGTGAGCATCCTATTCTTTTCTTCTCTCTCTGTCTACCTGGTCTTTTATAAAGTATTCACAATAACTTCGACATTCTACTTTCGAACTTCTTTTAAAGACATTAAATGAAATAATCAAAAATAAAATGAATAATATTCCGTTTGTTAATTAGGAACAAATGATTTTTATTTTAATCGACTGATAGTAAAATTCATATCTCTTATTTGAAAATGTGGATAAAGTAACGGTTATTTCTCCTGTTTATTTTTATTTGTTAATTTTTTGAATGGTTGAGTAATGAAAAATGCAAAAACTCAATCCGTTGTGGATGGACAGCTGATTATTTAGTAGCATATTATTCGACTCGAATACTAATAGGGATTCTTCATATAGATTGCAGCAGTTATGCAATTAATCTCTTTTTTTTCCTTGCTTTTTATTAAGTATGCATATTTGTTAGCTAACGGTAAATACTCCAACTCGTTTACAACATGGAACTGTACTCGAATGTTAATGAAGTTTCTGATTATTTATTATGCCGTATATGCTATTAATAATGCTAACATCAGATGAATTCAACTAACTTTTTTTAACGGAATGGGTACTACAAATAAAATAATCCTCTAGTTGATAGATAGACAGCTTTGCTCACTGTAACATCTTAATCTATTCTAAAGATAATAATTCGAGTTTAAATTCATCGTAATGATTATATTAATAAGGTGATAGTTAATCTATCTAAATTCCTTAGTAGAACGAATGTTGAAACTTTTGTTAAAGGCTGTATTTATCAATATAGAATGTTTCATTTTATAAGAAGGGGATTTTCATAATGACTTAAAAATTATAAAATTCATTAATCACCGTCATGATATTCATTAACTTTATGAATGTTGTTGTTAATTTTACAAATGTTAAGATAAATATCACATTCAGCTGTTAATTGATATGACTAATTTTTAAAAATATAGCTAAATACATGCAATAATTTTTTTTATCAGCATTTTAATAAAGCCATAGTATTTTCATCTCCACAAGCGGAACTATCGTCTTATTTGAAATTTTGAAAACTGAACCAAAGTTTAATTAAAACTCTTTAAGGTAATTAGAAAAAAAATATTATAAAGATAATAGATTAAAAAAATAGATATAAAAGCAAAAAATAGATATATAAAGCAAATATCTTTTGGGAACATTTAATCCGAACAAAAGAAAACTCGTTTTCTTTCTTTCTTCCTTCGAATCTTTAAAATTCGTCACTAAAAGGTCTTTGTAAAAATTACAAGCATTTCATTTAAAATATTCCTTTAAAGAAGTGTACTTCGCCCTTCTCGTCAGATAGAAAATAGAACGCCTTTGAGATGTACTTATAAGAAACATCCTTTATTGTGGACTTTCCATTCATTGCTTACAAGTAAAAAGTGAATTTGCACAAAAAGAATTGAAAACCAACAATTCGTGCTGCCATCTACAGGTATAAAAGCTCTCCAAATACTTATTTAGTGCTGTGCACTTTCTATTATTTTAAAAAGAAAATTCAAAATTTAATACAAATTATTGGAAATCAAACATTATCTGCTCACAAATTATGAGTATTTTAAAGTAAATTTCTAAAAACGGAGTGAAAAGAAATTTAGTTAGTTTTTGAAGAAATTTAGCATTGGAAAAATATCTGTTAAGCGAGTTTTATTTTCACAAAATATTATGCATATATAGCAATTTCAATTTTCTGCTGTTGTTAGGAAACTTGAAACCTATTATGCTAATACGTTCTATTAACAATAACAAAAAATAACCCTCAAAAGAGGACTATTTTTTCCCCTTATTTATTCACCGCATCTCGCTATATCCACACGCTCTGTCTCACCATGTCACACATTTCAACTACGTCAATTACAGCAGTGTCATTTTAATAATAACACGCTTTGTCTCACCATGTCACACATTTCAACTACGTCAATTACAGCAGTGTCATATTAATAATAAAAAATCTAAGCATTCCATTTAACAATTAGCAAATATTACAGCAAACTTGAATAACAAAACATTTAAATGTGCATCACTTACAAAAAAATTAAAATCAGTAACTCACGAATAAAAAAAATTAATACAATTTTAAACGAAATGATTATTAAAAAAATTACATACTTTGTGGACTGTATTCAAAAAATATTTTTTGAATAGAGTCTGTATATTCGAAAGTTTAGCAGAACTGTTGACTTGTGAGCCAGTCAATCAACAAAAAAAAAAAAAAAAAAAAAAAAAACCCTTAACACACTAATTTACCAAAAAATTTTTAAAACATAAATAATAATTTTAAAAATCCCAAGTAACTATAATAATTTTAAATATATATAATAATAATAATTTTAACTATAATAATAATTTTAAAAAATCCCAAGTAATATTCTGAAATTTAAACGATACTTAATTTTAAATTTAATGATTTCCGAATACACGACCTTTGAAAATCAAACGAAATTAGAAAAATTGTTACTCTGAAAATATCATAAAAATAAATTTTGCACGGGGCTCCTACTCACTTGCCAATTTGACTTACTTCATGATTCATCGCTCTTCCGTTACAATTAGTTATAAGATTGAAAAAAAAAAATGACTTTCAAATTACTAGAACTACTGAAGTAGAAAAAAAATCTTACTTAACTTTATCTTAAATTATAACTTTAATTTGATATTACTAACCGAAAATAGAACTTTTCTGTCGACATTTATTAACAATTTAAACTGTTAACAAGCAGGCCGTAGTAACAGTTCGTCATGTTCATTTTTTTTAACCTGCTACTTTTAGAAATTATCAAACTCATAATGTTATATAGATTATGCCTCCATATAAAAATATTTGCTTCCTAATAAGTTTTGAACATCACTAAGTAATTTAAATATATTGATCAATTCTTTATTTTTAAATTAATTTTTGAATTTTTAAAATTTGAATCAATGTTCCCCCTAAATAATTAATTTTTTTCTTTCCCTGCAATGTTTGTTTGCAGAAAAATATCTTATATATTATAAGTAAAAACATTCATTTTTTATCGGTTTGAAAATGAATTCAACGTTTCCTATTAAGGGTTCCAAATGCAATAACTTAACCATAAAATTCTCGTTTATTTAATATTTTGAAGAATAAAATATATGCTTAGATTTTCAACTTTAATATTTTTAAAGAATATATTGAATATTTAATTCTTCAACTTTTATATATTAAATATTTTTGAAGAATGTATTGAATATTTAATTCTTCAACTTTTATATATTTATTACTTTCGAAATATTCATTAATTTTGATTCATTTAGCATGTTTTGATACATTCTCTTTTGTTTTATGTAAGCAAGCAAATCATCTTTTCCTTGCAGCAACTCAGTTTCAAAAATAAAATTTTATGTAAAACAAACAAAACTATTTGATTAATTAGTTTAATATTTTCACTCGCCAGTGAAATATTATTAAATCTCAAAATCTCACTTTGCCAAAAGGAGGTGAGCATTGTTTAATCAAAAAATTTGATTGGCTTATTAAAAAAAAACACGCTAATTCTACTCTCTTTGAAGTTTCTCAAAATAAGCAGGAAGCAATTTAAGATTTTAAAAAGATGAAGCAAAATTCTAAAATATTATCCCTCTCTTCTGAGCGAGCAAAAATCTGCACCAAGAAAGGTCAAAGGAATGGTTGAAGAAATAAAGAAAGAAAACATCCACACGAGCGTTCGGCAGAAGAAAGGTTCTGTTGCAATAACTAAATACAAAGAATTTGGGTGAAAAAGGAAGCAACGCTGCTTTCTTTTAATCATATCAAGTGCTACGCGTAATTTTAGATTATGAAAAGAAAAGGAAAAACACAACAAAGGAAAATGGAGCAAACAGCGTGATGTTCTATTTCAGGAATTGTGTACACACCTGAGAAAACATCAATAACATCGCACTAACAGCTTCTAATTGATTTCGAAATCATGTTACTACATGGCAACGTGAATTAATGAAAATGCATCTAAATAAATTATATATGTTAAGAATGAAAGCCACCAAATAAATCAATTATGAAGTACTTCATTTATTAGAATTACGGGGAGGAGGGGAGGGGGAAGAAAGCTGCAACCAGAAAATATTAATTTTTTTTTTCACTGACCCTAATCGATCCAATGCTTGCTTATATTATTTTCTTTCACAGAAAAAATCTTCGCAAACTAAAAACCATTTATGAGGAATTAATCAAGAAAAAAATGATAACTCTAGAATAAGATATTTATTCTCCATTTATAGAATGAAACATTTAAATTATCAAAATTATACGCCTAAGAAATTTAGATTCAAAATAAAATCGAAGAGATGAAAGGGAATAAAAAAAAAGAAGAGAAGAGATCAAAGTAAATAAGAAATAAAATACAACTCATATGAAAAAAAAAATTAATTTTGGATCATATTAAAAACTATTTTAATAGAAAAAAGTATTCATTTTTTGTATTATTTTTATTATTTAGAACTAAATAAATAATGTATTATGCTCAGCTTCTGAGCCAATTTAGGAAAAGTTAAAATAGTTTTAAAAAAAATGTCTGCATTTTATCAGTTGCGTGTAAATTTTAGCTGGCTACAATATTCATGAACTAATTTGAAACTTTTTTTTTCTGAGCTATTAAGCATTTGGTTTTATCCAATCAAAGTGGTCTCCCCCCAAAATTTGTAGCATATGTCATTTATCCATAATAAAGACATTTTCCTCCTTTCCATCCGCATAAAATTGTAGACCTTGGATAAGGCTGCGACAACCACAAATACTCAGATTTTTATTTTCACATTTTTGTCCACAAGAACTCTGAACTATGTGTTTCGTAGTACATTATTGAAAACGGATTATGAAATTTGGGAACCTTTTTTTTTATGATCAATTGAAACCAAAATTTAGCACTGAACTACAATTTCCCGAATTTCATTTATTTAAGTTATTGTGTTTTTGAATTATCGCGTTTACATGCATACGAAAGCATAGATCGACAGATGGTCAATCCCTTGACGGATTTGGTTTAAAATTTGATAAGGATCTACAAGTTAGATGCTAAATTTGTGTACCAAATTTTATCTATCTAACTTCTTATGTTTTGTTCTTATATGTGTAACTACACTCGGACTTCAAGACAGACAGATAGAATACTTTTGAATGTATTTCCTTTAGAATTTGATATAAACCTACAAATTGGTGTAAAAATCATATATCAATTTTCATTCGTATAGATCAAAACATTTTCGAGATCGTGTTCATAGGCAGGAAGAAAAATAGGCAGGCATTCCAAAAATGTGTTTCATAGACTCAAGAAGGTTTGAAAACGGCATAATTTCTAGACAAACACAATTTTCACATAGTAAAAGAAAGAAAGTACATCTTACAGAACATATCAATTAACCAGTGGGAATTTCCCCCAGAAAACTTTCCTGCATACTGTATAATAAAGATGTTATCCCCTCCTTTCCACACACATAAAATTGTGGACCTTGGGGCATGAACGCTACAAGCGCATACATTTTTATTTTCAGAACTCCACACATAAGAACTGAGTACTTCGTCATGTTGTTAAGGTCCCGTTACAGGCTTGGTAAACAATATTTACGAATCTTTGGCATGGACTTGGCATGACGCTTTTTTGCCGACCTATTGGAACCAAAATTTTGTCATACTTATACAATGGTCGCCACAAGATCACATACCAAATTTCATTTAATTAAGTCATTGCGCTTTTGAATAGACGTTAAATCTGAGTACCACATTTTATCCACCCTTTTCCCTTCGTTTTATGGTTATCGTATTAACTTATATTCGAACAGCCTAGACAGATAAATATTCTCTGATTCCTTGTAGATTTCGTTAAAAATTTGAAAGAAATCTACTAATTTGTTATATCAAATTTTACCTGTCAAGCGCAAATCGTTTTTGAGACATAGTTCCAAAAATGTGCTTTTCGGACTTACTGACCAAGAGATATCATGTAAAAAATGTCCTTTTACAGACTCAAGAAGTTCTGAAATGTGGAAATTCGTCAACATCTCGACTTCGAATTTTTTGACCATTACAACAGTTTTTCTTTGCATACATCGTATGAGAGAAAGTAATACAGAGAGTAAAATCTCGAAAATGTTCCATCTGAATCTGAATATCACCATCTATAAATCCAGATCTAAAAATAAAATTAACCATACGTGGTAACTAGAAACTAAAAAAAAGAAGAATATAAAATACGATCCTTGCATAGGGAAACGTAGTGTAAACAAGCGCTTGTTGTGTATAACTGGTTGATATGTCGATTCAACAGTTTGTCTACAAAAATTTAAGTATCGCAAAGGGACTGTTAGCCAAATATATACAATGTTTTTCAGAATTATAAATAAAATAAACTTTGTCACAAAATATATTCAGTGAATTTCATTTTTATTAATACAAATAACTAATACATTTATTAATAGTTTTTGAAACACAAATGCCTTATATTCTTACTAACAGAATATAAATGAAATTCATATTTTTACTTTTCTGACTTGACTGTTTTGTACGCCCAAATTACAGCCGATGCAGAAAAGCATGGCTAGATTATCAAATAGACAAATTAGGTAATTGCCAAGGTGTCCCATAACCTGGGAACCCCAAGCCTAGATTTGTTTTCATTTATTGTGATATTTTCAGAGAAATCTAGTTTAGTGGCTTCATTTGATTTATAAAGTTCATGTGCTCGTTCTTTATCAAATCATTTTTTTAAATCCTTATTCTTAGAATATTTTCCTTTCTTTTAAATTACCTCCCAGATCAACGGTCCAGTTATTTGCACAATTGGATAATTGATTTAACTAATCAACAGCTCTGGCAAATTTAATATTAGAATAATTAGGTTGCTTTAAAAAATTATAATTTTTTACCACTTTGTTTAATATTGCTTTTGAATTTCAATTTAAAATATTCTTTATTCTGACACCATCTTGAAAATGACCCTAAATTAAATATTTAATTAATTCATTCTGTAATATATTCTTACTCTATTAATTAAAAATGCTTACATAGAAATTAAATTAAACTCTTAAAAAATCTGGTTAAAGAATTGAAAAAAGAATCCCAAAACTATATTGTCTTCTTTCTTTCGTCTTTAATTCGGCCTTGCAAATAAGCCATTATCGTTTTTGAAACTGACATGTGTCCAAACCAATGGCAGATTTAGACAACTTACGACTTTAGACAGATTACATAATGAGATAATCACATAATGAGATAATCTTTCTTAATTATCTGGCCATTATTCATTTTCACATCTCATCACATTTTTAGCTTAATCAGCTTGCTAATGTTTATTTTAGATTATTATTTTTTTTATTAATTTTGTGAATATGTATTTGTTTATTGATGCTCATGCTTGACAAGCAGGTATTTTCATACACAATAGTATTTAGACTCTTAGGATTTACAAATATTGTTGAAACAAAGTGAACGTAATAAAACAGATATAAATCCGATAAATTAGGCTTGACAAAATGCTAATATTATTCTGATTTGTATTTTTTTACTAATTTATTTATAAGCCAACCAGGATAATACAATTTTTTAATCCTTATGCGTGCGTTCCCCTCTGAGTCCAGCGGTTCTAGGCAGCAGCCTAAACTGCTTGGACAAAAATCTGCCACTGGTCCAAACATGTGCAAAAAAAATTTCAATAGCATTTAGAAATGAAATGTTATTTTTCTGTTAGGAAGATGGATCTTATTCATTCTCGAAAATATATATATATATATATATAATTTGCGCCACATTTCTTCACTTAGTCAATTCCATTGAATATATTCAGAGGAGAAATACCTCTGAGATTCGAAAATCCATTGAATATATTCAGAGGAGAAATACCTCTGAGATTCGAAAATAATCTACAAAAATAATAAACAATCTACAAAATTTGATAAGTCCATCGATACAGTTTTAAGCCATTTGAATTCCAATAAATAAGCACTTCCTGAATTTTGAATCTTATAGCATGCTTAGTGATCGTTACTTTAAGTTACTGACCATTCAAACATTACATAAAAAGCGAATATCCTCATTATGTGTGAGAATATTTTCCGTCAAGGGAAAGGAGTAAAAATTTCTTGCTTGTTAACCCGGAAATCGCTTTTTTTTATAAAACAAAATCAGGATTTTTATGTCTCCATAGTTTACTCATTCAACCTTAATCAACTCATTAACCATGTTTGATATGAATCCAAAAGAAAAATTTTTACGGAAATGAAGACAAGAGAATTTTTATTTGCCGTTTTCCTTTAAAACACAACCTATATTTTTTTTTTTTTTTTTTTTTTTTTTTCTTTTTTTTTTTTTTTTTTTTTTTCTTTCGTGCATTTTTCCATTCGAAGAAACTCAGTTTGTTCATAAAATTTCCTACAACATAAAGAATGAAGTTATGTATAATATTTTAGAAAGGATATTGAATTATTCGCTGGGGATATAATTTGCAAGTCATTTGTTCCAGCTACAAATGGACCTCCCATTTTGAAAGTGGCGCAAGTCCCTCTTTTTTTCTTGTTTCGAGAAAATGAAAGTTTAGCATATTAGTCTTTCGAATAAATTAATTATGTCAGATCTGGCAAAGTTTCTACAAATTTATCAATATACAATTTGATTATATAAATTTCTTTTAGGCGAATTTAACTAAAATAATATATACTCATGGGCTGAAAATAAACTTGCATGATTTTTATAATTAGTAAAAATTATTTAACTTCAATGATAAAGAATAAAGTATAACTTAAAATGCATTTTGTATTAATTCAATTTTGTTCAAAAATAAATACAAGGATTAACATAGCAGTGGTATTTTTTTATTTGAAACATTGATTATATATTTTTTTAAAGTTAACCTACTATGTGGCCATTATTTTGTGTTTCAATTGTTATAAAATAATATCTTTGTGTTATATTGTGTTATAAATTAATTAAATTATATAGTTTAAGAAAGAAATAATAAGTCAATATTATAATTATTTCTTTTTACCTGTATCTGATGTTAATATGAAATTATCCAATTTTGAAAACAGAATAAAATAAGAAAGGTTATCTCGACACACGCAATAATACAAATGTTGAAATTGAAAATTACATTTGTATAACAGCACTTTCATAATCAATCACTACAAAATTTCTTTTATTGGCCAATTTTAAATTGAACAAAGAATTGCTATTTTTAAAATATATTATCTAGTTATAAATAAAAAAAGTTTACAATAAATTAATCACAAATGATGTGATATCTCATTTTTTCTAATTGACTTGCACCACTTTCAAAATAAACGGTCTGAATATGCCAAGCATAGAATAACGTTTCCCTCTTTGAACAATTTGCTATCAGTACAAGTTAGGATATCAATTCATTTCCTCTTTTGAAATAATTTCTTTTCTTCTTTCATTGTGTGCTTTCAAAATTTACACGAGAGAGCATCAGCTTGATCGCATATTATTTATGAAGTTTATGTTTTCGTATTTTATTTAAATGCAATTTTGAAAGCTTTCAGCCGTTTTGAAAAATTAACAATAATTTTTATCTTTGTCTTTTTTATTTTCTTTGGGATGCTAATGTAATATATACAGTGGGAAATTGAAAATGCTTTTTAAAATTGCCTTCTTTTGTTCTTCAGCATATGTTATTTAAAGAAGAATTTTAAAACTGATTTCTGAATGAAAACACGAACATTTTCATCATTACAAAAAAGATGTGCAATTGTGTTTATATTGTTCATAATCTGAAAGAAAATTTGTCAATAAGTCAATTGAAATCCTCAGTGGCCTTACTTAAGGTAAAATTGTCATGGTTTGTTCTGAATGAAAAATTTACGGTTTATTTAATTGCCACTTTAACTTCATTAAAATTTTGCTTATCCTTCAATATTTGGGAGATATTTAATTATACGCCGAAACAGCAGATGAAAAATTGGAAGATTTCATTTAATTTCTAATTAATTTAATATTTAATTAGTATTTGAACTTTAAAAAATGTAAAGAAAGTAATAGTAAGTTCAATTAGATAATGATAATAACTTGCTTATTGCCTCGATTTCTGTAAATATTAAACTCTTTTTTTTTTTTCAATATCTTAAATTATAAGTGTTCGAAGTTTGGTTGAATTCAACCCAGTTGAAGAGGAAGAGATGTAAAACACACGCACATACTTAATATAAATGACTTCGTTTATATTAAGATTATTTTTAAGCTGAATATTTATTTAAAATCTATTCAAATCAGGTTTTTTTTTTTTTTTTTTTTTTTCATTTTTCTCTGTTGAAGGATAGGATTATCTAATATTGAAAATTAGTGTTATAGATAAATTTTAAAAAATATTTTTGAATTGCGGACATTTATAAATCTTTCATTTAACTGCCAAGCTGTACTGTGATTAACTTATTGCTATTTTCTTTAGAAAAATTCGATCAAAAATAGAGCAATAGGATGCTTTGTAAAGGTCAGCGGTATATAATAATAATAAATTTCAAAATAAACAATTGGAAGCTGCTCATTTTAAAATAGACATAAAAAGCAATTATATTCCAAATGGAATATAATTGCTTTAAAATCTGCAAGTGAGGGGATTTCCGCTAGTCAAAGTTACAGTGCCATTTTTAAATTAAACGATGTTTATTTGGGGGTGGGTCTAGTCATCTGAAACTGCGATCGGACGATGGTGACAACAGCAAACAAAGTACAATTCTTTCATGAATTTCAATGAACATTCTTTCATTTAAAATAGCCTTCTTGATTGCCGAGTTAATTTTAATAGTAAAACCTGACAGAATTACATATAGACAATAATACTTTTGGAGGCTTCATTCTGCTTCGGAATCCTCAGGTAGATACCATCTAAAGCTTAAGTTTTAATACATAATGATCTATTTCAAGTTATAATTTCCTTTACCTCAACTTCAGTAATTATTAGACTCTGTCAAATGCATAGCATTTCAAAGAACAATGACAGTTGTATTAAGTATATCGATAAAATGATCATCGACAGATAAACAAAACTATATAGAAAACATTCCATGATTCGACGATAATAGGAAAATTGCAAATACTGACCAAGGCCTAGTGACATGTCATTCACCCAACGTATTAAAAAAAAAAAAAGCAATAGTGCTAAAAGAGGTTACTAACTTCAAACACGCGTTGATTGAGTGAAGGCACGCCTAATGGAAAAGAAAGTTGTTTACAAGGCATCTCCCTCAAGAAGAAAAACGAGGAGAATGAAAACTGAAGACTTTCCTCTCGCGCAATTCGAATGATTCTAATTTTACACAAAAACATTCCTTGCGAATTTTAGAGATACTTATCAGCGAAGAGGCTTTTGAAATTAAATTATTTATTCATTAAATTTATAATTAAATTATCTGAAATTAATTAAATTATTTATATGCATTCTTCTTCCTCATGGGTTTTTGTTTTGTTTATTTATATATCTTTCAATACTTGCTTATTTGAAAAAATTCAAAATTGATTTTTTTTTTCATTTAAAAAAATAGGATTAGATAAGGAATAGAAAATTCGGCCTGAAAATACTTTTGAGGCAGCTTATTGGTCTAATTCAACTGTTTTTAAAAAGAATACAAACTTGCATTTGATATTCATATGGAAGTTTATGTGATAGGTGATTTTCTTTATAATTAGGCGATCAGTAATGTCTTCCAAATACATCAGTATAGAAAAGTGTTTCTTAAAATGTTGTTGTTTCTCTCTGTGTCTTTCTATTTGATTTTCTTTTAGGTATTCATTTTCTTTTCTTTTTATTTGCATTTTACTTGTTTTGCTTATTTTTAGCAAATGTTCAGATGGAATTTGTATCACACCAATTGAGTGAAAATTTCACTTTTAGAATTTTTATTTTCTTCGTCTTTTATAAATAGAAAAAAAAATTTAACATTTCGACAATTTAAATACTTTGTTATTTAAAGAAAATAGCTTTAAAAAACAAATTGAATTCTTTATAGATTTTAAAATCAAATTCTTCAAAATTTGTTCTGAAACCCAATAACCAACAAATTCAAGAAGCCTGTCTTGATATCACAAATTATGAACTATATCGCGTGTACTCAAATATTATTAGAAGAATGCAATTATGTGTAGGTGTCGAAGGGGCTCATTGTCAATACGCTTTTAAAGTCCTTCAATAAATATGTTATTTCACCATTTTTCACAATTTAACGAAAGTTAATAAACGCATTATTATGTAAATGCATTCTGATTCCACCCTTTTAATAACTATTGCGATATGCATATTATCCCTGAAAAAAAAAAAAGAAAAACTCGCCTTAAATATCAGTCTGAAGTATAAAAAAATGGTCTAGGTGAACAAATTTGCCTTTTAATTCTTCGGCTAATTTTGCAGATAAAAAATTAAACTTTTGTGTGCTTATGGATGATAATATATTTAAAAAAAATACTTATCGGCATTTTTTTCTTCTGTAAAAATAAAATTATTATCTTCAACATCTACAGCAATCAACGTATTTTGTTACATTTGGTGACGTTCTCTGATGAAATTTCAGATAACGTAATTCCATTTTCAAAGTATATGCCTACTTTCAGTAGTTAAGAAAATAAATACTTCATCGACTTTTTTGGGCAATACCCTGTATAGCACAGTTTCATACATAATATTCTATTAAAAATATTGCACTTAATTTAATTCGAAGGATTTTCAATTTTTAATGACTCTTTTAAGGCTTGATTAGGATTAATTGTATTATTTCCTAGTTATTTTCTTTATTTTCTACACTGTGTTAATTTCATCGGTTGTAAATAATTTTACAATACATTTATATCAATAATCTAGCATTTCTCATATCATCGCTTAAGAAGAAACATCATCTGTCTCAATTTCTAAGCTCTCCAAAAGTAGGAATTAAGCAAAGGAATTAATTTTTTGCAATTAATAATAAAGATTTCTGATTTTTTTTCACTTCCGTTGCCAACATCAATCAGTATTTTTTACCATGTTCGAAAAAAAAATGTTATTGTCACGAAAAAGTCAAGTATTTTTTTCCCTCGTTGCCGTTGTAAAACTTACAAAAATGAAATTGGTAGTGTTGCTTGTTAAGCTACGATATATTATTTTTATCTTAAATATTATTTTAACTTTTATTGTTATAAATAGTACAGACAATAAGGATTGCATTCTTCTTAGAATTAAACTTTTTTTTTCTTTTATTACCTTGTAGATAATTAATTATTACCTACTGACATCGTAATTATAAATCATAATACTTTTTTTTAATTCATAAGCGTTGTTTTTGTTTTTGTTTCAACGGAATATACTCCACAAAAAAAGTATTTCTTGGTGCTGTCTTGTTTATCTACATCTTAAATTCTTGTTTATCTTGTTATCTTAAATTCTGTGAAAAATATTATTTAATTATTTCCTAAAATCGATAGGATAGAAAATTCTATGCAAACTTTTAATTTCCCAAAAAAACCGGATCATGAAGGAAGCTTAGAAAAATTGCGTTAAAAATAGTTGACCTTAATATGGTATACAATGAAACATAACAGCTATAAAAACTTTTGACGGAAGTCGTTAAAGATTAAAAAAAAAAATCGCAACTTCCGATTAAGTTCCGCTTAAGGAACAAAATACTCATCTGAAACACCTAAATGAGCTCAGTGACTTCCCGATCGGAGTGCAAGGGGGTATAGATGCCTTGAAAGCTATTCTTTGAAGGCGCCATGGGGACAAAACATCAATGCGTTATGTCACTTTTTAAAGAGAAACATGATGAGGGAGCGAAAAAATTATGCCACTAATTTTTCCTATACCACAGAACTATCTATTTATTTTTAATGTAATAACATTTATTGAATATCCATACTGTTATAGTACTTAAACAAAGATTTCGAAAATGTTGCATCGAGATTTTCACCATTACAGACTTAAAAAAGTAACTAAGAAATGATTCCCAATATAATTGTTTCGATTTAGTTGGTTTGTTCAGTTTTTTGGCACAAGAGCCGTGTTTGGCTATGCTACGCCAAGCAGATAGTATATAATTGTTTCGAAGAATATTGAAGAGTAAACCTTCTTTAATATGTCGCTGAAGGATCGCTCCATAACGACGTATTACTGAATCTTGATTCAAAACATTAAATTATTACCATGAAATATAATGGTGTAGTACACTTTACTGAGATTTTATTAGCATTTTAGTTTGATATTATTTCAGAACAATATGAAGAAAATATTAATTTTTTTTAATTAGATTTTTTTGAGTAACAGTGCTTTATAATATTTACAGCACTTCTGTTGAAATAACTCTTTTTGAGAAACTATGTTTATTTTTCTTGAATCTTCATCGTAGGACATTGAACAAAATGTAATTCCTAATATTCGATAGAAGATTTTATCAAAATAGATAGAAATTAAAATAATAGTTTTAATTACAATAGTCCATTTTCACTTTTCTTTTTTGGAAAAGTCTGCAAGAAAATGCCGAAGTTTTAATTTTGTTTCAAAAACAATTCTATTAATTTCGATTATCGAGACGTTTGATTTTTGAATTCTTATTCAATCACTGTAAATGAAAGTCATAACTTTAAATATTTTGTTCCTCCTATCATTTTAAGCTAGGTGCTAGTGAGTATCTGCGATTTATTTAAAAAGAATAATTTATACTAAGGCTTTTTAAACTATCTATGAAAAACCTATTTCGCAATTTCGATTGGACATAGTATTAATAGAAATATAAAATTTAACCCAAAAAATTGGGCAATTAATTAGGCATGTAAGTTTTAATGAAAGGCGAATCAAAACAGTTATATTTTGAATCGACTTAGCTTATTAATACTGAAGAAACTGACAGAAGCTCGATTCTGTCTGAAGAAGTTGTTGTAACCATAAAAAATATAGTCCCTAGCATGAGTAGGAACCTAAAAAAATTAAACTAATCACTATCATTAAGTAAAAAAATATTTCCTTTCTCCACATTCTTAATAACTTTAGTTGATTAAGTTATAATTTAAAAAGAGAAAAGAAATAATTCAATATTTATATTTTCATTTCAGATACGTTTTTATTTATTTAAAAATAATTTAAATTAATAATATCTTAAAATTATCTATATCGAGTTTCCTTTTCAATAAAAGCGTCAACTATTTCATCGTAATCCAATATTTGGATCACTGAATGTTCCATTAACAGTTTTGCCAGATTGGGGACAATCGTTGATTTAAACATTCAGCAGTTCTAGACAGTGCACATTATGAGGCCCCCTCGTTTAATAAACTGATCAATTTAACGCCACATTTCAAAACGTTTTTAAATTAATCAAAGTGTTATTGATATATTTTAGGCTAATTTCTTATTGTGGTAATTTTCATGAAATACACACGATCTTTTTTTTTAACAAATGATTGAGTGGTATCCACATTTATTCATAATTTTGTCCAAGTAGACACTGGGCGTTAATAAATACTGTAACAATTAAGTTGGCGTTAATAAATATTGTAATAATTAAGTTAACAGAATGGCCGATAAGAATTTGATAAACTATACCCGATAATATGTTAATATTATCCGAATATTTTTGTATAATAGTATTTGTATTTTTTGCAAATTTATTTGGCAAATAGGCTAATAGCATCTTTTTTATTGCGTTGCCTGAAGTGCCAGGCAACTGTCTAATTCTGAAATCTGCTACTGATTACTAAACTTCTCTTGTTCTATATAATTCCTTCAGCAGGATTTATTTTGAAAATGAACGCTTGTCAATAGCTGTGAGGACAGGAATAGTTGAAAACAACAGTGAAGCTAACTACTTCAGGAAATTAATTACATTTGTTTATTTTTCAATAATGGAGGGTAGGACGAGAGCAGTGTCAATGCACTTATGCCATTGTAATCCTTAGAGCCGACGTCCCTGTCATTTTCACAATCCTGGAAGTTCATTATTATCGCGATCCGAATTGCACGGACAACATCCTTCTCTCAACTCATAATTTAAGAAAGTTTGCTTTGTATTTCCCAACACTCGAAGAACCAGTAATTGTTTTCATAAATAAAATATGATTAGGAGAATTCATTCTCTTTTTATCAACTAATTTGAAGTTGAATAATAGGGTCCACTTCATATTGATTTGATTTAAACTGGACTTTAAAAAACAAGTCGATGAAAAAATTATATGCGCTGTGTACATACCTGCAAAAATCTCTACATAACATGAATATCTAATTCTCATAATTAATTATTCATTTGCGAATGATTTAAACATTGCTTGCACAAATGGAACCTGACCCATAATGGCCGCTAACATTATGTGAACAGATGAAATAGCAGACTTTTGGTTTTGGGGATATCTAAAGTCTTGTGTCTACCAAGGCTCTCCAGCCACTTTAGTGTAACTGAGAGATGCCATGAACGGGTCGTTGATGGCATCGATGCCAGCATGCTAAATTCAGCTGTAATTGGTATAGTTACGCGCCTTACTTGCTTAATGCCTTGAGGTGGCGGTCATGTTGAACATCTTTTGCTTAAAATAAAATGCGCTGTGTTAAATTACAGTACTTTATTTTCCTGATTTGCATAAAGTATCTGTTTGACTTGAGAGCGTCATCTATCGGTCATTTTTTGAATGGAAAAAAACCAAAGACTCATTCAACATATTCCCGCAAATCGCAATTTTTTTCCAACACTGCTTTTTTATAATGATTTTTTGAAGTTTGTACGAATTTATGGCGCGCCCTATATATAGGTTGTTGTTTAATTCTTTAAATTTAATTAATTATTTTTTTATTTTAATTGATTTCTTGCTACGATTCAGTAGTTAGTTTTATTTATTAAAAACCCAATTACTTCTCAAAATAATTAGCCTTTTACCGGTTGTATTAACCTCGATTGACAACCGCACAGCAATTCTGAATCTAACAGAATGTGATGGAAATGTTTTGTAATTTCAATAGAGCCGGTATTATTTAGTCGCGCCCCCCTCCCCCTCTTTTCTGAAACCATATGTATTCATTTTTATTGTTTATACAGAGAAAATAAAATTATTATTTTATTATTTGCTTAACTCCACCAAAGACGGAAATTCTCTGACAATAACTTCTAGCCACGTCCTTTGATTTGGATTTTGCATAACTCCGTGTAATATTTTTATAACGTTTGGTTTCTAAGAGCTTTTTAAGTAAATTTATTTACCTTCAGTAGCTCTTTCTTGCCTATCTTATTGCTTTACCATATTATATCTCTTACAACGATGTGTATCTTAATCAGAATTAAAAGAACTTGGTAGAAATTTTTCTTAACTAATAAATTATTATGCAGTTAAAATTGCGTCAGTTGGTTAAATTATATTAACGTCTTATTTTGATGAAACATCAGCTTTATATTGAGGTGGATCTTGAAATTTTGAATCGGAGTCAAAAGACTAAGATGACTCCTGACTGGCACTTTTCCCTCCAAACGTTGCACTACGCCAACGGAAAGAGGTTTGAGCTTCAATTTTAAATTTTATATGAGCCGGTTCCATATATACAACGGGAAAAAATCGAATTTCGAAAGTGCAAAGCCAAAACTTTCAGGACACCACGGGCTGTTAAAATGATGGAAATAATGTATGATGACGATATAATTAATGATGTAAGTAATTTGTGATGTCAAGTACAGAATGATGATTGCCGATAGATCGGCTATAACAAATCAGCAATCTATTAAACTCTCGATACTGAAGCGCCCATTCAAGCAAAATATGATGAATACACTTGGCTATCCCTAAAAGACTTCCATCCCCATTCATAAAAAATGAGACATATTGATTACCAGAAATCCATGAAAAGGAAGAGCCGAACCTATTTCTTTGCACAAATCTCCTTAATAGATATCGGCTAGCAGAATTTTCCTTTGTATATTAATTCCT
This sequence comes from Argiope aurantia, assembly GCA_026543865.1. NCBI lineage: Eukaryota > Metazoa > Arthropoda > Arachnida > Araneae > Araneidae > Argiope > Argiope aurantia. The sequence goes on along the minus strand of JAPMOR010118671.1, from coordinate 1,141,123 downwards.
TAAGAATCTGAATTGTCATCGATGTTTCTGAGGCAAGGTAAGGATTTTCTCTTCTCTTTGAAAGAACTCGGAATTTTCAATCTCAGAATTCCGAAGCTGTTAGGAAGCGGATTAAACAGATGCGAGAATAGCGAGATATTTATGTGTCTTCAGAATTACAGAACATAAATATCACCAAAGAGTTTTCAGTTTTTCAGACAGAATACAGTATACGACTCTGATGTCTGCTCATTCCCAATATTGTTTGGACCAAATGGGCATGAACTGGTTCAAACAGTATGACCAGTTCATGCCCAAAACATCTATTCTTCCCTTCTCATTCTTTGTTCAGCTACTACTCCATCAAAGTTGAAGCCGACAAGTTTCGGTTTCGAGGAGATAAAAAATTTCAAATGCTTTAATTGACCATTGTCATAAAGCTTTGGATGCCAAAACAACTTTTCACAAAAAGGAACTCTTTCTGCTGTTTTCCTTATCTACTTGTGTGATGTAAGTGATCATATGATTTATCTGACCAATAGAGATTTGCAAGAGTTATAATTTCCTATCGGAATGTTTTGTTGGTTCAGGTCGACAGTTTTCAATGTCCTGAAACGAAAATTAAAATAGAATATTTTTATTTCGAAAAAATGATATTAAAGGAACACTCTTCTTTTACTTTCTCGTGTACAACGAATAGAGGAAGTATTGTAAATGTCAAAAAATCGAGATTCCGACGAATCTCCACGTTTCTAACCTCCAAAAAAAGACATTTTTGGCATTATATCTATCTCTCTGTCAGTTAGTCTGTGAACACAATAACTCAAAAACGTTTTGAGCTAAACAACTGAAATTCGGTATATGGAATTAGAATCAAATTTGGAAATTTCTATTAAAATTGCAACAAATCCATTCACAGGAAATCTGGCTGTTCAAGTACAAGTGAACTCGGTAACTACAATTTGCACAGACCTATGTAGGTAAAATTTGATACACCGGTTTAGCATCTAAAATATAGATACTTTTCACATTTTGAGTCAGATTTGTCAAACGGTTGACCGTCTGTTAGTCTGTATTTTTGGAAATACGTAAATGCAATAACTCATAAACGTAATGACTTAAGTTAATGAAATTTGATGCGTTTTCTTGTGACTACTAATATAGTTTTGTGTCAAGCTTTGGTATCAATCAGCAAAAATATGCCGAAAATACATATTCTCATGATTGATTCAGTAAAATTGCTATATTTAAGCCAAAGATCTAAATTTCGTTAACTAACTAACTAGCAGTGTCGACAGTGTATGGAGTCTGAATATTACTATGTCTGTGCCTTTTTCTTAAACTCAAATATGACGAATGGTTAAAAAAAAATCCATGTCCAGATTCCAGTAACTATTATTAAATCGATGATGATTAACTGCAACGGGTGGACGATTACGATCAATGCGCTAGTTACCGTTGCTACACCACCATGATGGATACATCTTTACTACATTAAAGACTCTTCAAATCAGGAATAGGTACGTGGTACTATTGATTGTTTTCTTCAATCTGCTTTATGATAAAGTGTGTCCCATTCCTTCAATAGAATATATCATGTAATTTTTTTATGGGCTGTATGCTGTTTTCACTTTCATTTTTTTAAAGGAATGCTTGATTACTTCGTCATCACCAAAAGCGGTAAATATTTGTATCCTTCCCTAATTCCGTAGACCTATATTCTTTCTGAGGTGCCATAGTTGTCTTATTCCTGGTTAACATGCAGTGGCATAGCAACGGAGAGGCAAGGTATAGATTCTTCAAGGACCCTTTCTAAAGCAAATTCTGAGTAAAGAGATAAAAATAAAAGTATGATCCGAGTGACTTTTATATTTACTATGGCCCTGACGACAACTGGAGGCAATAAAATCATATTATGCTATGGACGGAACTTAATCTGTTAATGCGATATTATTTGTAAAAAATTTTATCAAGTGAATTTTTTGCATTTGCAATCGATCATATTCTGCAGCCTTTGATAATTCGCAGCAATTCTTTTTGTTGCTAATTCTCTCTATATATACATACTATCTACAAACGACGTTGAAGTCAATTATTAAATATTTTTTAATACTCAATTAAAGACACAAAATTTTAGTACTGACATTTTTGTTCTTACATTTTGTACATTGACAAGCAAGGATTAAATTTCTAGAACAGAAAACTAAACAGTCTATCTCTTAACTTAATATAGTGTTTTTTTAAACATGCATTTGTACATTTATATTATAATACATAAATGAGAATTTCTTCCTGCTCAAGTATACGAAATGCACAAATGAAGGAATATACCAAATATATATTGCCTAATATTTTCAAGAGTTTCCATCCAAACAGCACTCAAGATTAAGGGAGAATGTGCCTAAATCACATATATAGAATGCATTCCCATGTCATGGAATATATTATCGCAAAGTAATTTTTCACAATAGCTTAAGTTAATCAAATCTAATCACATTTTTTTTAAGTGAATGCTCTTTTTTACTATCGGCAAACATCACAGTTAAATTACTTGCATATAAAATATGCAATATTAATTGCACCTATATTGTTAATTCTTAATAGCACCATAAATTTCAGTTAATTAATTTGCATATCAAGTACCTACATCGTTTTTTTACAAACTACCTCTTGTAATTTGAAATTTATTCAATAAAAACCGTAAAGCGACGATTGAGATGCTTTGTAAAATATACTGATTCATTTAAATTTTATTAAAATGATAAAAAGAAATTTCATCAAAGATTTTAAGTAGGCTTGGATAATTTACATGAAAAAGGCAAAACAAAAATTGCAATCAAGATGTATTTGCCAAAATTTCAGAAGCTTCGCTTTTAAACAATTTCTGTACCTTTTCCTTGAAGTTTCTTTTATTATTATTATTTACACACCTCATTCCTGAGAGTATCCCTGAAATGTATTTAAAAATGGTTAGCAGAAATAGCTGTCGTTTTAGTATAATACAACATACAGTTCCTACATAATTTGGATATTATACACAAATTTTAATATTTTTATAGATTAATAAAAAAAATTATTTGGAAATTATATTAAGTAAAAGCAAAAAATAGTTTATAATTCATAAATGGAAAAACATAATTAAAAATATTACATGTTTCCATGAATGTTTCACAAATGGTTTGCAATAATGTAACAGTAACATGTTTTTGTTTACAAGATTTGAGTGCTATGCAAAATTCTAGAAAACCTTGCTAACGGGTACAAGACATAATTCAGTTCTGAAGTCGATTCTCAATTTGAGATCAAAATATGAAACAAGATGTCTGGCTGTTATAGTAATTTTAGTTTAAAATGCTTAAATTAAAACTGACATAAATGAATGTGGAAACTTTATTTTCAGAAAAGTTTTAAGTGTATATCTTTAATATAAGATATTACAAAACCTTCTATTAATTTCATTTATCAACATAATTACCATTAGAAAATTTATTTTGCTTATACAATTCAGATAAATTTGCAATATGAGTTGTTATTTGCATACATATGAGACATATTATTTGCATGAGAACGTGCTATATAATTAAGAGTAGTTTTTGCAAATAATTATACTTATTCCTATTTATTAAGGGGTTTTCCCCTTCTTATTAAATACACTTTAAAGATACGCTTATATTGAAGAAAGATAACTGTGTCTTTACACAGTCATTTTTGAAAAAAAAAAATCATGCAAATATTTATTTAAAGTTCAGTTTATTTTATACAGGGAATGTAATTAAATTAATTAATTACTTGAGTATTTTTCTTTATGCTTCCCATTATTATTTATTCATTTTATAATTCAGTTTTGGAATAAAAAGCATTAAAAGTTAATTAAAATACTTCTTTCCAACTGTACAGAAAAAACAAAAGTACACAGAAAAAAAAATTGTTTAAAGAAACAATAAATATTTTCGATTGGATTTTATATCATTCTCTTCCTTTAAAGTAAGAAATTTTAATGAATAATTATGAAAAATAGATCCACTATTCTGTGCAAGAATATTATATCAGAGTAAGAATTTCTATAAGACGTTTTGCTTGTAACTATTTACATTAAAAAAAAGTAATTTTAAAGTGCGGCATTTATAATAACTGATGTTTAATTTCATTCCTGCAAAGGATAAGGGTTTTGAATAAATAAATTAATAGATCTACTTTCTTTGACTGAAACTCACCATCTCACTGAATGAACCATTCAAACCTTGAGTATCAGATTAACAACTGGAAACAAAAAATTGAAGCCTTTACTTTCCACGTTTAATTCAAGAATTTGCAATGGTCTTATTAAAAAAAATCATGTGATAGTTTAGAGACACTTTGATCTCTACATTTTTTTTTTAACTGACGAGAGCAGATGAATTACAAACAGATTTGATTATCTGGTAACACTTTCCTTAGCTACAGGTTAATAAACATAACACTAAAATCCAACAGTGGATTTCAAACTTTATCTTTTATTGGTGGAATCAATATTCGCACTTCTCAGATGTATTTATAATAAGAAATTAATATGCCATACAAGACTGAAAATGTTTTTGGATGATGAAATATTACTATTGTTAAAACTGTCTATAATAATTCTCTTGCATTCTATAAGCAAACTGTGCACTTCAATTTCTTTGAATATTGAGAAGTATGAATGATCTCTTATTACAATATACTATGCATAATAAATAATAATAATAAATCACAAAAATTGTATATTTTTACTCTTGTCTCACATGGGTAATTAAAAAAATAATTCCGAGTATGTTATTTTAAAATTCTTCTCTAGTGAAATTATCATCGGTCCTACTGAAAGTGTCATACTACATAAATACTGTATCAAACCATTGTTTGCAGATAATGTTATTGTAATCTACCTACAAAATTAAAAATATTGTTAGTAGTAAGATTTAAAATAGTCAGTAGACAACAAATCCAAGAACACAAAATATAAATTATTTTAAGTCAGAACTAGGAAAAAAAAAACCAAGAATAAAAAGGAATACATAGATATATATAGTAATTTCATTTAGTATTTTAACCTCTATGATATAATAGCCTAAATAATTATCCTTATAAAACTCATTAAAAACAATAAGTAAAATTAAATAATTGTATCAAACAATTACGCATCAATATTTATAAACATTTGATGATCAATTTTAGATATGACTAGACAGCTTATCTCCAGTCCATTAAATAAGTTTTAAATTCAGTTTTGATAATTATGTTAATCAGTTTTAATTATCAAATGCAATATATTTGTTATAAGTGAAAGGCCTTTTTTTTTCGCTGAAAAATCTTGCATAAACTTATTTGAATGAAATAGTACTTCTACACAGAAAATATACAATACAAAATATTAAAAAGTAAATAGCTCTGGACTAAACCTCTAAAATCCAGGAACTCTTCGAAATTCTTATGTAGTTAATACGCATATGTATGCGGGCTAGTCCCTCAACAGGTCTCAAGTATCATCTACAATGAATATTGATGCATCTTTTCCAATAATTTTGCTTTTTAAAACGAAAGATTTACAATGGTATACAGCCATGCCATCTTCCTTAAATCTGTCAAAAACGGAACAAAGCGGGAATTTAAATTACCAGATATTTATTTGATAGCGCTATATAACATATTAATGAACGTTAGAAATAAGAAACTGACCTAATGCATCAATTTGGAGTACCAGATAAAATTATCAATAGCAAAAACGATAAGCATTAAGCTATGAATAGACATGAATAAGAATTAGCTTGAAAATAATTTTGCTTATAAAGATAAAAATTTCTTTTACCTAAAACAGAGAAAGCATTAAGTGTAATAAAATATGAAGACAAAAATAAACTTGTGAAATCTAAACAAGGCAGAACAATAAAATAATCTTATTTCTTTATCTCATATAGTTTAAATAAGCAATGAAAAAATAATATAAACACAGCACCGATACATAGTATATAATTGCAACTGTTTTGCTTTTATGAATATTATAAAAACTTTCCTTTCCTTCCTTTCATGTATCGTCATGATATGTTAAAATGTCTTTTAATGATCATAAAATCAGTCATACAAAACTAGAATTGTTCTACAGTAACAAAATAATGTTCTTTTCATAAAAGGGATGAAAAAGTGAAATTTTATTTCAAAATTATTTTCAGTAAAGAAATTTTTTGTAACTTTTGAAATCTAAGGTGTAAAAACCTGACTAAAACTTATGTAGAGTTTGATACATTCAGTTTTTCTTCATTTACATCAACTGTTTCACAAAAAAAGACAAATAAAACAATGAAAACACTTGCTACAGCATGCAAACAAAAATCAATTTATTATCAATTTTTCAGTAAAGTCATGAAGTTATAAAGTTAAATGTAGTTTTTAGAATTTTACATTACAATTTAGCACACAGGGAGGCAAAACTGATATTGTTAGTTGACGAGTACTAGTAGTATATCTAGACAGAAATAGACACTTGAAACAATTATAATGATTTTAATTTATTGATATATTTATTTAGGTTTGTTTTATTAAATGTCTAAAATATAATAGAAAACAGCAATTAAAAAATTTATAATATATTAAAAAACAGTTCATGAACTCTTAACGGGACAATGTTTTAATTTTGTCAAATGAAATGGAATGAAGAAACACATTTAATAAATATATAGCATAAGAATCTTTAATACAAGAACAACTTTAAACACGAATTAACAAATACACATGGCAATGAGTTATACAGACAAGAGCTTCAGCTCATGCAACTGACTGCTAATTTCCGACTAGTTTGTTTCATTTTTCACTGGCTGCCATTCAAGTTCCACTGATCCACTAATAAAATTTATTACACATATGTATATATATATAATTTGCTTTACAAATCTGTGGCTGCACAATGAAAAAAGATATCTATATCTACTCTTTCTTTCCCAAACAGATGCATTTCTGTGATCAATGTATAATTAATGTTTTAATGTAAATTTAATGTAATAAATGGACCATGCTAACATGTCTCTAAGATTAAAGCATGGGAATCAAAATACTTTAAATGAAATGTTAATATTACCACCCACTCCTGAGGGAACTGAATGAAGTTGCAAGGTCACATCACAAATAACAGCTACCACACTAAGCATTGACAAAAGCCAGCTCTATAAAATGAAACAATAACAACTTATAACACTAAGCAAAACATGAAATAATATTTCAAGGGAAATCACAAGGCATTTCAACACAGACTCTTGATTTTAAAACTTCAGCTATGGCATGAAACATAAAACTATGTACAGCAGCTAATGAAGAAATGTGCTTTTCAGCAATGGGAAAATATTAGAACCGTTTCCTGTGCCAGCGCGCGCACTAAAGATCCGTGGAAAATGAACAATAGTACTATGCATTGTCACATACTAATCCCCACTATTCTTGATTTCATAATGTTTTATATCAATACTTTTTAATACAAAACTTCTAAATCTACAAAATAAAGTTTTCAATTCTGGCCATTAGTTTTGTTGCAACAGGCAAGACAAGTATACAGCTGTCTTCTCAACTGGGCACACGGATGGAGCGTTAAGTTTTAATAGTCTAGTATCCTAAAATCCGATGACATTGCTGTACACTATACACAGAAACATTAATGTAGCTCTGCATTTATCGGCTTAGTTATTAACATCTTAAAGATGACACCAGCTTAATAAGAAAATAAAAACATAAAATTGATATTTGTATTCCAACTTCTGATGTTACTAAGCTGTCAAAACAAATATCAGCTTGTAGCAAAGACATGTATTAAAAATAACCATACAATATAAATCATAAGCATGGAACATTTGCATTACCATAAAATAAAGAATCTTTCATGATAAAATTATGAAAGCTAATACTCTTTAGAATGTCACTGACATTTTAAAACATCAAAATGTCAAAATATTTTAATTCCTTGTGCACAGTGATGGTAGATTAGATTGGTTTTTGGGATTTGGTATGTATGATTTTTGTTTCCGTGCATTGTTTTACAAGCTATCATTGGCAACACAATGCTCTTCCCTTTTCAGTTAAATTTATTTTATGCCCAGCTAAAAAGGGCTACAACGTTGACTCCGCAGTTAGGAGTGTAGAACTGATGCAAACACTAAAAGTCAGCAAATTCCTTGGCACATTTTTCCGTTGATGATATGCGCAGTGCCTCTTCTTCATAGTCATCAAAGTTGCTGGTATCACCTGGTCCTTTGCATTTTGGAATGAAAGGAGCTTCCACCTATACATGGAGGAAAAAAGCTTTTGTGCATAATTGTCTTCCAGAAATGTGAAATTTTAATTTACGAAAAGGATATTAATATTATATAATGATTACAATGTTTCAGAGCAATGGAAATATACATACTCACGGGGATACTCAGAAAAGATAATCAAAAATACCTTGTGTTTTTAATCAACCCTATTACATCCATTGCAATTCATACTGCTGTTAAAACTAATTTGTCTCTGCTAAAAGAATGAATTACTAATAATATTAACATCCAACATTAATCCCATCTATTTAATTACTTTATATTCTCATACTTACCATCTTGTCAACTAATCGCTACAATTGTAGAACAAGCACTGCAACTCTATGGAAATACCTAATGGTTCAGTCAATACAGTTACATTCAATCATTACAGTTTTTCTTTCGAATGCCACACAAATATATAATTTATAATCATAAAAAATCTTAATGATTTGTAATTTTCGAAAAAAGATTTGAATACAAACACAGACATACCTACAAAAGAATGAATATACTTGGTCTATACTGGACAAACCAGAGAGAATTAATAATTTTCACAATGCTAAGGTGGCTCAATAATCGAAACTTTATATAAAATGACTAACTAAAATTACTATTTGTGGAGACAAATTTTCATTAAATTTCCTTTCAACATAGCATTTAAAAGAAAATCGACCAATTGAAAATTTTTAACTGAGATAAAACTTAAATGATTTTATTGAAATCTTGTGCTTCTTTTGACAATACATAATAATAGAAACTTCAACTCTAAACAATTTAAAATACTAACATTAAGTAGCATTCATTATTCGCGATCTTCAACCAGTACATTAAGAAACTTGATTTAAAATAACCAGCATTATTCTTTCATTTCATCATGCCATTGCATGTAAGTATTTTACTACTACAATATGATAAATTACAGAATGCGTATGTTTTAAAGACAATCACTGAAATGAGAACATAACATCCAATAAGTTTAAGAAATTTTCCTATGAGAAGTATTTATGTGACTAAAAATATTAAAATGTGATATATGTAAAACTAAGATAAATTTCTCAATGGATGTTCTGTATCAAAAACTCAAAATACGAGAATATTTCATTTCATTATTTCTTATATTCTGTAAATGTAATCATCAACATGAATTTTTTTTATCTCTGTTGGCAAGTAATAGAAATTTTATTTGTATGTCAAATAAAAGTAATTAAGGTTACCATAAAATTCTCTTTTAAAATAGCTTTAAAGGGTATTATTAACTAATAAAAATATTTTCATCCAAACAGTCATACAGTTCTTATATCTAAAATTTTAAACATTTCGCTATAGAATCATATGATAATCAGTAAGAAATTTAAAAGAAAATTAGCAACGAAATAAGTAAAACAACATTCATTAGCTGTACTTGGTAATATTATAAAGCGCAAATTTTGAATTTTCTGCTAGAAACAGACACATATACAATTAATAGAAAATAAATTTTAAAAAAAACTTCAGTTTTTTATTCATAAATATGATTGTTCAACATAAGGAAATATTGTAATACATGTGAAATCATTTCTATAAACGATCAAAATACCAATATAGGGAAAAATAAACATATTAGGGCGAAAGCTATTAGGAAATTTCTTGAAGTGCACGCAAATTAATATACCCGAGAAATGATGATGTGAGTAATTTTTAATCAAACTTGATCCCGTTTTTCATTTTTAAACTTACATATATATTACCAGTTGTTTCATAGATTTTACCATTCACAAAATGAAAGAGCAATATGTATTTTACTAAATTAACTTTACTTAATATCTTTGTCTTTGACCAATAAATATGAGAATACTCTACAGAATTATAAGAATATATCGTCTCTTGTGAGAAAATCATTAGTAGATTAATAACACAAACATCTTAATATTCTAACCAGAAGAATGCCAGACCAGACTATCTTACCGAGTTTCACTTGTCATTAATTTAGCTGTATAAGTATTTGTTAATTATATATAAATACATTAAATTTTATATATAATTGAGTTACTGATACTAAAGAAAAATGTTTCGTAAAAGAACCGAAAATATAATAGTCTCGCATAATAGCACAATAAGAATATACTCCCAAAACGTCACGGAAGCTTATAAATCGATGCGATCTATATTTTTCTTAGGTACACAATAATATAACTGGAAACTGTGAAATGCTTTCGATTTGAACTATACTATTTCTACATCAATTTCCAAATTTCTAAAAAGTATTATTTTCTAATAACTCTTTCAAAAGTCAAAATTATCCATTTCATACCTTAATCGTCCTTATCTTAATACTTAAATGAAATAGAGCAATTATCTTTTGAATTTACAGCTTTGATATCTTTATTCCTTTAACCAACATAGAAAAAAAAATGCTATCCATTTTTTGATTAAAGAATGACTAAGGAATACGAAAATTTTCAAAGTTTAGTTTAATAAAAACCAAATGAATGAGGTTAATGCAGTAAATGGTCGCACAAAATAATCACTTCTTAATTAAGTATTTTGTACTTAACTTCATTCTAGACATCTAAATTAGAATGCTCCAAGTTTTAAATTTGAAAAATATTTGAACTATTTTTCAAACAATAACAAGTTAATCTCTTCTCAGAACAGAAATAATACTTCTAGTTAGAAAGAAGAATCCTTAATACAAGATCATTCATTATACAATAATAAATTCGATTTTGTACTTTTAGAACTTTCAATCATTTCTTTGTATGCAAATAAATTCAGATACAATAGTTAATTCATGTTGTGGATTTGCATATTGACAAATTTTATTATTTATTCAAAATACTTTAAATTCACTAAAATTACATAATTATATTAATATAAGTTAGGAAAACGGTTGTTTAAAGAACTATTAAAAGATGCTAAATCTATAAATTTTTTTTATAGTTTTCTTCTATTTAGGTTGATTAATAATTATATCATAATTTGCAAGTGGTTAGAAATTCAATACCAAGCAATAATAACGTAGAAATATGAACCAGAAACACGGCGTGCGAGCACTACAAGTATCGTTGTGGAAACGAAAAGGATTATTATGAAAAAATAAAGAAGATAAGGAAAAGACGACTTCAGATGTTGTAGAAAATCATACTCTGGCAAATATCTATCAGAATGTAACTCTGGGAAAACTTCCTCAACCATTATTCAAAAAATTCTTATATGCAGTCGCATTGATAGTAGGGGGGGGGAGACAAATAATTATTCAAAATGCTAGAACAAACACTGATGTTGAAGTGTAGTGTACCATCTTGTCGAGACACTAACGAGATTTCAAACACCTACAGGTAATATTTATGCACAATAATCATTTCTTTGCTGACAGAAGTGGTTGACAACATGTGGAACATGTCTGTCCATGGGGAAAAAATTCGCCAGGTGGAAAGTCAGCCTGCGTTACAATCCACAGCTTCGTTGTCATAATGACTCTGCTAGCGATCGTACGCTGCGTTAGCACTCTATGTTCTAATTATTAATTGCTCTTTAATTTCTTGTATATAAAGTATTATGCATCAGAAAGAACAGCATCAAGTTTTCTATTTAACTCTAATGGAATAAAAAGCAGTACACATCACAAGAAGAGTATTCGAGATTTCACAAACTTTAAAAAAAACTTAAATTGCAAGTTCGCTACTGATATTTCGAATCTACATATCCACTTGTAACACCAGCAAGATCAGCTTTAAATCGATTTTTTTGACACAATAAATTATATACTGGTGAAAATCACAAAAGTGATAGTCACATATTAACCTACAATAACAAATATCAGTATCTTCAAGAAAGATTTAACTACCAAATTTTTTTTTATCACAATTAAATAAAAAGTATGAAATTATAATTACAAAATGGAATCAGTAAAAAATCTGTTTATAAACGTATTTATATAATAGTGGAAAATTAACTCTAAGATAAAAAATATAATAGCTGCTCAAAGGCGTAGTTTGGAATTTTAAACAGGAATGCATATGGATATAATTTTTTATGTGTAAATGCTATTAGTTAATAATTTTTTTAAAAATTAAATAGCATTATATAAATTTTATAAGGCCAATTTTCTTTTGAAACAAAAATGCTACTTTATTTATGCTTCGGGATAAACTGATTGTTTACTTAAAATTAATTTTTCCTTTAAAATCTACTAATACTATTTGAATGATGGAAATATTTTATTCTTTTGCAAGAAATGTAAATTAGTTCAATATAATTTTTCAGTTGTTTCACTAAATTTTCAAAGACTATTTTCTCCATGTAGCATCTATAAAAGTATGTTAAGTTGGTTTTTATTCATGACTTTATTTTTATTAACTTTCATAAATTATAAAATAAATTAATCGGATGATAGGCTGATTATAATCCACTTTCACACATTTAATCATATTCCTTTTCATTTCAAAGAACAGTTATTTACTCACACAGTAATGCAACATAATTTGTCATTGGAAATACTGAAAATTATTTAAACAAGATTATATTGATATTTGAAACATAATCTTTACTATTAAATAATAACTGATATACTGTTAACTGAAACTATTAGAATAAATAACTAATAGCTATTTTGTAAACCTCCCAACAATATGGAAATACAAGGCAAATCAGATCAACAAAAATTATTCATAATGTAATTAAAACAATTTATTCACAACTTAGGTTTAATTACACATGAGTTCAGTATATACACATAAATAGAGAAATAATACAATTCTTGGATTCCAATCTAGTTTCAAAATAAAAAATTTGACTTAAAAAACTTCAATAGATAAAAATTATTGACCTCTTAGCCACAGAAGAATCTAAGCTGCTCTAGAAGCCTTGAAATTCATTCGCAAAATGATCGGTAAGAGTTCGTCTGAAAGTGTTTTTGTCTTCTGGATAGTTATCAAATTGGCGAGTATCTCCTTTTGATGTTAGTTTAGGTATTAGAGGGGCTTTCATCTAAACAGCCATGCAAGGGAAATAAATGCATGCAAATAATAAAACATAAAAAAAGATAAATAAAAAACATAAGAATAATAAAAGAAAAAAATACATGCATTAAAATAAGACAGATGAATTTTAAACCATGCATAAATGTATTGATAAAGAAAAATTATACAAGCATTTTATACAAATACATGCATTTAATAGATAGTTTTATTTAAAATAAAAAAAGTGTATACCATCACCATAGGAAAACAAGCTTTAGAAAGTAAATTCAAGTTAGAAAAACTAAAAAAGCATTCTAAAAAGGGAATAACTGACTTTAATTATTATACCATTTCAGATTACAAACAACCCTGCAACGTTCAGAAATATATAACATAAAAATTAATAATATTTATAATTAATAAACCATAAAAATTTTCTGTGTATATCATTTTATCATGCAAATTAATAAAATTGATTTTACACATAAAATAAATATTATCATTTTGAATAATTACATCAAATAATTTCTCACATTTGAATAGACAGATGAAAAGTGATAAGCCATCCTCTAATCAAAAGTCCACAAGGTCTTTAAAGATAATACAAGAAGAGAGGAAGGGAAGGGCACACACACAAACAAGGAGAAAAAGAAAACATTTTTGGAATATCGTACTAAGATCAGAAAATTTGACACTCCCTAAATGGAATGAATAACTGATTAACTAACTAAAGAATGGATTAAGAATTGAGTCAATAATAAGTATCGGTTTTTCTTGTATTTATGTTATCTTCAACATCTCAAAAAGGAAATCTTTCAATGTTATGCTTCAAATACTGAAGTATATGCAAACTGTGTACTGTAATATAATAAGGAATCAGTTTCTTCATACTTCAGCTGAAGTAGAGAACAAGCTAAATGCCATATGAGGATAAATCAGTAGCATCATACAACACAGCCATTACCCCTATATAAGGTGGTTACCATTCACGCACCTGAGGTAATATTTAAAACAAAACAAAGACTCCCCCCCCCAAAAAAAAACAGAACGCCAGAAAATATTTAAACTTAAATAGGAATCCTTTATGTTATCCAAGATCAATTCTAACAGACCGTATCTTACACATTTAAAAAACAAGAACAGCTACATATTCTTCAATTAAGAAAAAAAAAATGAATATATCAATGTCAGAAAATTTATTTAGAGCAATGAGTTTGATGTAAAGTAATATATATTCTTGAAAAATTGTAACATTAACTCAAGCATATAAAGACAATTTAAACATTTTCCCATTTGGATCATCCAATGAGAGAAACAACACACAGATAAATTAATTGAATGAATACCAAAAATACTTTTAACTGAAATAAGATATTAATCCGGTTTTATTCTACTAATTATATAATAAAAGGTATAATTGTAATCATTAGTGAATCCATCAGTAGACTATAAAAAATACACTGCATTTAATGGAGAAGCATTAAAATTGTTGTTCAAAAATATTGAATGTAAACTGACATTAAACTGATGCCAAGAACTTGTCTTAAATAAAATTACAGCAAGAAATTTCAAAAGACAACTGAATTTAAGCAGTGTAATTTAAAAAAAAAGACACACTTCAAGCTTTCCAAATTTACATAATTATTGGAAAAATCACAACTAAAATAAGATAAAAACTGTGCTTCAATTATTCAACACATCCAAATTATTTTATTAAAACAATGTAGTAGGGAGTCTGTCAAACACAATAAAATAAATTGAAGAAGGGGAGATGGGCGATAATAAAAAAGTTAAATTCAATCCCTAGATATTCTATACTGTTTGAAAGAAAATAAGTATTTTTACATTCGTTCGAAATACACATTGGATAACATAACATGAAAACATAAAAGCACTATCAGAAATTACCACAGATAAATATTGCAATTACAGCATTCTACTCTGAAATACTTTTAAGCATAACATTTACTTTATGGCACAAAATAATCGATATAAAAATCAGTTTTGTAGACTCACATTACAAAATATTATATTGGTAAATACCTCTCAATTCGGACATACTAACAAATTAAACAATGATATCTACTTATTTTACAATTAGTTTTTGCTTCTTTCTTTAATATATTTTATACTTGTGAAAACGAAATATACTTGATATTTATCTTTGGAGTACTATCACTATTTTTTGCACACCCTACATTTGATTAGGATAATAATAATAATAATAAATGGAAGAAAAATTACAACCACTATAAATTTAAAAAATAGCATAGTATCTCAACTTATATCACATTCAAAGAGCGTGAAGGCAGAAATCGACTAGTAATGAAGCTTGTTTATTAAAATAATTTAAATCAGGGCTACTTTAATCTATTATAATATATAAGAGAAAGCAATAACTATAATGATGCTATAGCAAGATAATTGAGTTATTAGTCTATTTTCAGGAAGGAGACGCATTTGCTTCCATAGCCTTTTCTCTCCTCGAATAGCAGAAACTTTTTAATTCATTTTAGAAACACATAAATCTTTTATTTAATAGTGAAGTGAATTCGAAAATCCCATTTTGAATATTAATTATTATTTTGCCGCAATAGAGAGTAAATTACTGCTCAGGTCACACAACAATTCTGCTTTTTTTGTGTTTTATTCATATTCTTCTAATGCATAGACGAAATGAACATTACAGAATCACTCATTTTGAAAACAAATAAAAAGCTACTTATTTTAAATATTATTAAAATAGGAAATTTTTTTTAAGTTACTCATATAAATATTGTAAAAGAAATAAAAGTAAAAATATTTACTTTTGGAAACGTTATGAAGATGGAAAATGAAAAATAAAATATTAATATCTGAACAACATATATAGATACTCTAGTTTACCTTCTTCTGAAATATCGTAATCCAATCAGTAGTTGCAAACCATTTATGATTTTTGATATCATTCACGCCATTCTTCAGATTCCCATATCGCTTGGTTAAATCCACTTGCAGCAAATTTTTCAATAGATCTTTCAAATCTGATGTAAAGTGTGATGGAAAACGAACCTGAAAGAAATGGGATGAAAAAAATTTCTATATTTTTAACTATTAAACAAATTCTACATTTTTAACTATTAAAGGAACAAAATATACTTATAAATAAAAATACAGAAACAATAACTTTTACAGCACAATTAAAGAAGAGAAATAAAAGGGAGTTAAGTTCTAAAACTAATACCTTTCCAGATACGATTTTTTCGTAAATTTGTATGGGTTGGTCAGCAAAGAAAGGAGGATAGCCAGCTGCCATTTCATAAACCAGAACACCCAGAGCCCACCAGTCAACAGCTTTGTTGTATCCCTGAAAGACGAATTTAAAATCATCGATTCAAAACCTATCCAAAGTACGTATAACATAAAGCGAAACCATATTTGAACTACATATTTAAATTTTCAAAAAAAAAAAAAAAGTACTACCTAACTGTATTGAGAATAAATCATACATGCATGAATTTTTTTTTTCATTTTTAAACTAATGAATTAAAAAAATAATCTACAGATGTTATAACTCAATACAAAAATTACATGGAATTCAGAAAGATACCGAATGTTTTATGGACTTTTAGATGAAGCATAATGACAACACAAAGATGTCATCAAATTAAATACAGAAAACTAAATAGGAAATAGTATGAATATTTTTTTAACAATATAAAACGAATATAAGGGTTGCAGAAACCACCTCACTCAAAACAGAATATCATCTAAAATACACAATGTAACTTATACTTCACCTTGCTGAGAATAATCTCAGGAGCAAGATACTCTGGTGTTCCACATAAGGTCCATGTTCTACCTTTTACTCGTTTAGCAAATCCAAAATCAGTAACCTAAATAAAAAAAATATATATTAAATAATTACTGAGATGCATGATAAATGAATAAAGCTCCAACAACTTTTGAACAGTCAAATATAGTAAATTAATTCTTATTTTTATATAAACAAACATTTGCAGAATAAAACAATAAATAGTCATACTTGAAAAATTCCCTTTTCAGCGTTTTATATATTACATCCATAATTTTCAACACTGAACATGAAGCGATAACACAGCACATATTATATCAATAAATATATTGCTGAAAAGACTAAATATCACATGTATCAAAAAGTTGTACTACTCCCATAAAGCTACATCATACTTAAATAATCATTAGAGCTTCATTATCTAAAAATACATAATTTATAATATGAAAGTTATTTCCAGAAGTTAAGCAAGTTCACAAAGATAGCAAATAAAGTAGATAATGTGTTAAGATGTATCAATTATTAATGATGTAAATAAGAACTTAGGCATTCAGAATGAATTACAAAGTAACATTTAGGTTCTAAAAAGCTATTACTTCTTTAAAAAAAAATACAGTAAATTA
Organism: Argiope aurantia; assembly: GCA_026543865.1. Lineage (NCBI taxonomy): Eukaryota > Metazoa > Arthropoda > Arachnida > Araneae > Araneidae > Argiope > Argiope aurantia. Next base: position 1,123,497 of record JAPMOR010118671.1, on the reverse strand, counting down.
TCTTCCAAAACCTTATGGATAACTTTAACTAAACTAAGATTATGAGTATTAAATAAAGATATGAATATATATTAAGAATAAATATTAGAATGAATGCATATTAGAAGGTAAAATATAAAACTTTGAAACATGTTTTCTATAAAAATTTAAATCTATGAATAAAAAAGAAGTTTAAATGAAGATCTACTTGATTATTTATTCCATTTTCCATAATTATACACAGAAAATCCCTTTAACAAAATATTTCTGAAAATTAACGACTTCTGACAGAAAAAAAAAGCAACATAATAATACTATATTTTCCAATAACCTTGAATATTTAAAACAGTAGATAATTACTAAATCTGATTTCAAAAAAAAAAAAAAAAATTAACAATTTTGACCTACAGTTAGTATCCTGAATACTCTCATACTTTTCTTCTTTCCCATTTTCAACAATTGTAAATTTTTTAAAAAAATCTTAAAAGTAAAATATTCAAATGAAATTTTTTTAATATTAGCAATTGCATTGTTTTCTTATTAATTTAACCAACTTTGGTTTCTTAGCAAAATTCTGCAAAATAAATTGGTAGTAAAAATTTGTTTTATCTGCAATGATGTTACAAGTGTAAAAAGTTTAATAAGTTTTGCCAATGAGTAAATAATTCATTCAAATTCAGATAAGCTAAAACAAAGAAGTTAGCTTTTTTTTTAAAAATTCAACACATATGTTTATCAACTAAACCAAAATATAATTATAGTTTAGCAAAACAGCCGATAAATTTTTATAATGAAGAGCATGAGATATTTTTCAGAGATATATGGCATATCATTCTAAAAATTTCAACTTTTTATACTCAATATAAGTCACACCACTCATTAAATCATTTTCATTTTTTACATAGGTAGCTTTTCAAGAAAGATCAAATATACGAGCTACAATGAAAGAAATCAATTTAATTAATCACAAAACAAAGAAACTTACTTTAATGTAGCCTTGCTGGTCGATCAACAGATTTTCAGGCTTCAAATCTCTGTATATCAGATCCAAACTATGCAAATATTCAAATGCAAGGACTATTTGTGCTGCATAAAACCTTGAATGAGGCTCACTAAGAAATATTCAAAGTTGCTCAAATTAGCATTAAAAAACATTCTTTGTGTCAAAATCAAAAAGTGACAGACCCTCACCTTAAGAAAATTTCATAAAATAATTACTCGTAGAAAAGTAAAGGGATTTCCATTTTCCAGTTACTTTTTAAGTGACGAGAAATATAAGTTATATTCACCAACGAAGTTCATAAAAATATAATTTCATAATTAAATAGAAAACAATGTTTTCTTTTTTCTAAACAATTCTACCAATATAAAACTTTCATTTATTTTAGCAAAAACACGCTTAAACCAAAACTGCAAAAAATATAAAACTTTAAATAGTAGAGAAAAAGTAAATAATAAGCAATTAAAAATTTGAATTATTTGCATTTAACAACTAAATCAAAGATGTAGTAAACTCTAGGTTAATAAGGAATTTTATACAAATTTTCAGTAAGCATCTATTCTGCAAGGCCAATGTTTATATTTAAACATAAATCTTATATTTCAAAGTATTTTTCATTTTAAAGATACCCAACCAAAATTTAAATTCAAACTAATAGAAACTATTAAGCTGCTTACTGATTAAAAATCTGATTTTAAAAATTCCAGCTTGAATAATATAAGAAGGGTATAATAAATTGTTATCAACTAAAAAATATTGACAATCATTTATATATTGACAAATATTGACAATCAAAACTGTCTCGCTCCACAAATCCTATACATTATCTGACATACATCTTGTTTCTTCTTAGCTCTAACCAGTATCGACTCAAACATTTTTATTTTGTAGCTAGCAACAAAGTCAAGCTTCATCAGCTCAGTCTTTGAAAGGTGGGGATCGAGATCCTTTTGCAATGCAGTGAAACGATGTCAAAAGCTGATAGCATTCTGACAGTACCGAGTAGTTCCAAGAAGTTATTTCCATATTTTCAGAATTAGATCACTATTATAAAAATCGAATTCGTCTGCTTGAAAAGGCTGTGGAAAGAAACTGAAATACACTATTTCAACCAAATCATCAATCCAAAGATCATAAGGAAAAAGTATTTTTTAATGTTTTGAATTTTATTATGTTAAGCACAATAATGCCCTATTTTATGCACCAGAAACGGTATATCATTTATCCTAGGAGTGATTAAGGGTTATTAGATAAAAAAATTTCAACAATAACAGCGATTTTTCCTCAAACAAGTAATATACTTCATCACTTGTCATCTTCAAGAATACACAATTAATCCCTTTTAAAGATAATCATTTATAATATGAAAGTAAATATGGAAAGAAGTAAATGCAATCTTTACAATAATGATGAATTAATAGAATGAAACACATTGTCTATTTAGCAAAAAATCATAACTGGTTACTACTTGACTTAATTCTCTTGCTTACTATTTCATTTCGAAGTTATATAATCGAACTTTCGACTGAGCAAGTTCCTAAGGCTATTGAGCCCCAGACTGGAGGATTAAAAATTTTTATTAGATGAACTATCAAACTAATAAATTTGTAAAAAATAACAAATTCTATAAATTAAAAAAAAATATTAGGAAAATGCTAATACTTCATCCAGTATAAATGGTGAGGTTTTATTTATTTTGACACATTCACTTTGTCATTACATCACTTAGAAAAACATACTGTGTACAATTCTGGATGATGATGCCATGAATCACAATATATAAAAATCGCATAAATCTTGATAAAACTAATAAAATAAACCATTAAAATGTTCATTAAGTTAAAAATGTGAATTTAAATGAGCATATGGTCATCATCTGCCCTACGATCAAATGGTAATAGCTCAAATGCAATTATACCTTTTTCAAAGCAACAACCCTAACCAATATTAAAATGTTCGCTACTTAACAAATTTAACATGAAACAACCCTAGAAAAATTAGGATATTTAATAACTTCATGCCCACCCAGTGGCTTAACTGTTGTCTGTAAATACAATGAATAATTTAGATTCTAAAAATTGTCATTTATTATCTTGTTATTGTGATAAAAGAATGCAATATTTTCATTGAAGCTGTCTTGAAAAAAGAACAAACACATCATTTATTTATTCTTTTGCTATTGGAACTAAACTAAAATTTCGTTGAAAAAGTAAACAAATAAATGCTAAAGTTAATAATGCACTTTTCCTTACAAATCTATATAATCCAAAAAGAGAGTAACTGTTAAATTTCTTCAGCAACAAATCAAATTTCTCGTATATATATGTCAAGTCGTAATTACTACTTTATGTTTGCTATTGTTTATAGTTAGTTAATACATGACAAGTTTCTCTACAAATGACAATTATCATACTTCACAAATATTTATTTGTTCTCTACTACTAAAGAAACAAAGTTTTATTCATATGGTTGTCTGTATAAATCAAATTTCCGTAAATAAAAATTCATTCTTATCGGTAAAATAAACATACACATAAATATGATTGCTTAAAAAATTGATACACTTCAAAAAGTCTCATGCATTCTTAAGTTGAAAATTATGCATATTACTTTAAGTATGGTAACTAATAACCAAAGCATGGTTATTAGCACGTAAATATAAAGACATAACTTTCTCTTTACATCTCACAATTAAAAAATAATACATTAATATTCCAAAAAAAAAAGCTAACATGCATTCCAGAATAAGGTAAGGAAGATATAGGAGCACATTTAAAAAGAAAACCCTAAAGAATTCACAACATGCAATTTCAATGACTGTAATATCATGCAGGAGTTAAATTATTTAAATTTCATTACATAAACCCTCAGTTTAAAAACTCATACACAAAACTATCTTCAATGGAAATGAACATATCCTACAAAAACAGAAAATAATCTAAGTCATTCAATACAACCAATCAGCAGACAATTAAGTTTTAAAACATTATATTATTGTTTGTCAGAATAGAATCAAAATTTTATTCACAAATTAGGTAATTTAATTTAAACAAGATTTTATAAGTCTGAGGTATATTTCAATACTTTGATTTTAATAATTAAAAAAGTTGAGAATTGTGATTTTCAGTCCACATTTGTTCTACCACACCATTGCTACATCCTACATCTTAATACAAATCGAGACGTTTTCAAATGTTCTACTTATCATAAGAATTTCGAAAAAGCAATCATTTTAATTTAAGAGAGAAGAAAAGGGACAGAGAATCTGAGGTGGAAAAATGATACAATTGAAACAGTATGCACTGAAAAATTAATAAGAATGCATATGTTTTCTAAATTACATTTTAAAATAGATTATCAAACAAATGAAAAGAGGAAATATAGAAAATTGGCTCAAACACTAATCTTTTGATGTAATTAACAGCTTTTCTAAAGAGGTTTTATTAAATTCCTATCACAGCAAAAGTGTTGATTTCAATATATACAAAAGACAACTCAATATACACAAGGAAAATTTCTATTTAGATTAGAGAAAGTTTACAAACAGTAAATTAAATTCATTTTCAAGTTAAAAATTTCAAATGAAAGAAATTAGAGTACCAAAAATTATATCAATAAATTAAATTAATTTCATTTTCATAAATACTGCCCTTTCCACTGTCTCAACATTCCCCATGAAAATGCTGCATGCAATGAAACAAACCCAGCATACAAAAAAAATATGCCATTCAAAAGCTTAAAAAATATAAGAAATTATTTGTAACTGAGGGTTTATATCATACATTTATGAAAGAGAAAAATCTATAAGGAGGGAGAAAGGTGCATGCGTCCAATCCCATAAATGGCATACACCTTACCTAAACCTTCCACTTTTCCGCAGATGAGAAAACATTTCACCACCTGGCACATACTCTAATACCATATATAAGTTAGAAAAGTCCTGCAAAAGAAAGATAAATTATTTAGATCAGTTAAAATCTCATCTGAAAACTTACGTGAAACGACCCATTCTCCTAAGGTGTGAAAACATTTCACCACCAGGGACATACTCAAGAACCATATACAAATTTGAACTATCCTGAAAATTGAAACAGAATGAAATCTAATTCATATTCATAGTCAAAAGGTAAGAAGTCAGTCATATTTCTAATGTCTAAAAACTTCCATCTTTCAGATAAGACTTTTAATCAAATACTTTTGTCTATTAATTAAAAAAATTATTTATTTATTTTTACAAATACATCAATTTTTTTTATGAATGAGTTTTTGATTATATTAGACCTAAAACCGTCTTCAGTAATGAGGTGTTTATCTAAAAATGGCCATAACTCAAGGGTTCATTTTGTTTTTATTTAGTCAGATTTATAATAAAATTAATTTTACTTCTAAAATATTTTTGCATTTTCCCAATTAAAAAAAGGTCTCAATGCAATTAAATCGAATTTATATTTTCTCCCTCGAAGAGGTCCATCAAAAGAACTCGTAGACACATTGTTACCCTCAAAAGAATTATGAACTGTTTAAAAAAAATTAACAAAATCTACAAAATCAAAATAGCTGTATAAAATTTTGGACTAGACACAATTCATACTTCTAAACGCAATTTCTTCAAACAAATGTTTAAGGAATCAATAAATTTTGTAAATTTATGAATCTAGTCTCATTCTCTATAGCAAAAACTTTATTTAAACAGATAGACAAATTTTCAATCAAAAACTTAAAAAGCAAACTTATTACTCAGTAAATCAAAAAAATAAATATAAATATAAATCTTTTTAAATCCACTCTTCGTTCCACTTTCACACAATTTTAACTTTAAAAGCTACGTATTTCTTCTTTTTCTTTAAAAATATAATAATTAATATACTCTCAAAACATAATTTCAAAGATAAATAGGAAATAATTTATGAATACATTGGAGATTACTAGAATATATATAGTAAGGATATAAAAGGTAATGAAGTTTGCTACATTTCATGACAGGGAAAATACTAAAAACCAACAAATGTCAGCATAACTGCTGATTTTTAAGTTGATTATCACCTACACATTCTCTTTAACAGATATGAGGGAAGAAGATATAACCATTAATATAAAGACAATTTTTCAAAATATGATACATAACTTTAAAATACAAATTTAAAAGAAAAATATGAGCTTTTAAGTAAATTATCATTAAAAAAAAGTAAATATATGTTCAAATCAGGTAAAATGTCTTTACCTATATACCTTACATGCAGATTTTTACTTTTAGGGAACTTACCTTAAAATGAAATTCTAATTTCACAAGAAAGGGGAAGCTGACAGCTTGCAAAATTTTCTTTTCATTCAATGTGTGCTCAACTTGCTTTAGTTTCACAACCTGAAATGTTACCCTCAGTTTTTTCAATGAAAACAAAATGAGCATTATATCAGATCAGCTGACATGTACGCTTAAAGAAACAAAAATTTGTTAATAATAGTTCAGTATGAAATTTTTATTCGGTTTTCCAAGGGGGGGGGGCAAGACCTGGTAAATACATTTAAAAAATTCTATTAATAAAAATTAATAGTTAAAGTCAAATGCAGTTCTTAATGGAAGTGTACAAACTCTACCAATGAAAACATTAACTGTCGTTTTGATACCTTATATTGTAAAAGAGCAACAAAATTTTTAGCTGTATACATTAGAGAAAGTATTTCCGAGAGTAGTAGTATAAAGCAAATAAACAAAAACAAACAAACAAACAAAAAAATCCAAACATTGCTGCATAAGACATGCACTGCAAAATTAAACATAATTAGCAATGATCGTCAAGAAACTGACTTACAGTGTAAATTAAAAACAATAAAAGGCTATTCCAAGTGAGAGGAAAGCTATTAAATATAATCAATGACAAAAATTTCAAGGAAAAATACCACTCCAGCATTTATTTACACTAACCACAGGTAATACTTAAAAAAGGGTAATTACATGATGTGAAAAAATTACACGACTTCAAGCAGTTTTAATCTAATACTTTTATATAAGACAATAAAAATAAACCGAACAGTAATTCAGAAAATTTAGGGAAAATGCTTCAACTATTTCGGGTAGTACTTTTCATTCGAAATATACATTTACATGAAAAAGACTTTTAAATTTTTATAAAACATTTTAGAGCAAAACGAAACTGAAAATTGTTACAAAATTTAAGCATTATTATTATTATTAATACAGCAAGGTATTATCACAACTTGAACCATGTTTGTTAACAGTCCATTTCAGCCTCAAAAAATATCTGGAACATGCATGAATATTCTTATGCAATAAAGCTTCATGTCTATGTTAGCTATGAATTACCATTTGTTAATTGATGTATAATATAACTCTAATATAGTGAAAATATAAAGAATGTCACATAAAATAAACAACTCACAACAAATAATTGTTCATTTTTTCGAAGAAATTTTTTTTTAAAGGATTTAGAAATATATTAAAGACTAGAATTTGTTGTTCAGATTCTCAATTTAACTAAAATTTTCATTTTCTACATGTTCTGCTTCTGAAACCTTACACTAATATAATTTATTTTAACTTTCGTTTCACTTTTCACATTGTCTTGAAGAAACAAAATTTTCAGCCCATTACTCTCAAATATCTGATAAAAAGGGAATTACAGTAAAATTACTTTTAAATAAATAACAATGAAGTTGCTGAAATTTCTTGATGGATCTTATTCTCGTTTTACAGTTATTCTCTCCCCAATATACATACAAAAATGCTCTAGAGATAATATAATAATAAAAAAATTAAATAAATTCTAATTAACTGAAATAAGTCTAATTTCATCAACTAAGAATAAAAAAAAATCATGATCTACAATTACTTCATGTACTAGGATTGATAATGGCACTGAACAATTGAAAAAATTAGTAAAATACTATTAAAAATTTACGTGATTCCTATCAGTTTAAATTCTGCTCCAATTGATTCACAGTTTAAAAGAAAAAATAATAATAATAAAAATAAATTCCCATTGTAATCGAAATGATAATCTGCACTTTTATTACAGCAACATAAACTTCACGTCATATGCAAAAATTATATTACAATAAAGAACAAAACAAACAGTAATTGCACAACTAAAAGATTTACAATTTAATGGAAGTGAAGATACAAACTTTTTGCTTATCAAGGATTTTCATAGCATAGTATTCTTTTGCAGTTTTGTGTTGAACAAGCATAACACGCCCAAAAGATCCAGTTCCTAGCGTCTTGATACGATCGAAATCATCTAGAGAGGCTGTATTCTGAAATAAAACAAAAGTTTAACATGCCATGAAAGAGTGAATAGCTGCAGTGCTATCCAGAACAAATATTATTTTATTACAAAGAAAAGAAATATGACAAAAGTATCAAACCTGCAATGAATAAATATGTGGACACTAGTGGAGTTATTAATAAAAATTATACATAAAAATTGCTTCCATGAATTATAAAACAAAAACATAAAGAACAAAAAAAAAAACAAAAAAAAAAACACCCCTCACTAAAAATACAAACCTAAAACCACTGATAAAAGGATCTGAAAATTTCATTGTAAAAGTAGGTGGGAAAAAAAATGTTTTCACTTACCTAAATGAAAATCTTAATACAACTTAAATTCACACATTGAAATGAATGTATTTTAAAACATGACTTACCTACGTAAATAGTAAATTTCTTCAAGATTTACTTCCATTCAAATACAATTAAATACTAATCACAATAAATAATATTATTTATTATAATGCACACAACACATGCTTCCTTTATCCAGAAAGTTTCTCAAGAAGGTAATAACCATTAGATAACCTGCCAATTAATTTAGAAAACCGCTTTTGATATAATTAAATAGAAATAAAAGAAATGTACGCATAAGAATAAAATTTTTGTAGCAAATAAAGAAGCATTAATTCTTATTCAACATGCCAAAACTGTAGTCTTTACAGCAGGAAAATATTTTTTCTGTTTCCAAGTTGATTTAATGTAATTAATTAGAAACAGATTAGTTCCACAGACACATAATTTCATAATATCATTCCCTTTTATAAATAATTTAATATTATTAATAAAATTCATTTGAGACTTTATGAACACAAGAAAAGCATCTTGCATATTTCAAATACATTTTGGGTCTTTAGTAAATGTTATTACGCCCTAGCAAAACAAATAGTCTGATCATCAAAGATTATCATTACAATTTTAAATGTAATGTATTTGCAATTCATACTGTATTTACATTTCCAGCTATATGAGTTTCCACATTTTTGGGTACTCCCTATTTACTATATGGAATATTAAAATCAAATTATCCCAATGAAATATAATTAATAAAACAGAGAGATCTATTTCACAAATCCTCTTGCCTCAAGTCGAGCCTGCAAATATTAATCTTAAAAATACAAAAGGCAGCAAGCATATGTAACTTCTGTTTTAAGTTGGGACATGGACAATTATTAGGAATGCCACTACTCAAGAAAATAGATTATAACCAAACCAATTATGATTATTTTTAATTAATATTCAAGAAGGAAAACACAGAAAACAATTTTAGATCAATGCTGCACAAACACAGCAATACTGACAGGAAAAACTAAGCATAATCTTGTCACATTAAATAAATTGATAAAATGAATACACTTAATGGACATTTTCTAGCAATTGCTTTAACTTTTAATGATTCGAATCAAACAGAAACAATTTACATACTTTCTTGGCTTGGTATAACTTTAAAATGCAACTTCATTTTATAGCAAATATAATGAATGATTTTGCAACTAATTACTTAAAAATGAAGTTGCCACAAAAAAATGCAAAAAGAATTGCATAAAGCTGTAGATACTCCAATAAATATGAAGACATTGAGGAGCAAAACTCAAACTCACTTTACTAGGATTATTCCATTTTTCTTCAAAATCTTTCCTTGCTTCTTCAAGAAAGATCTTTACTGTAAAGAGAAATATATAAAATGTAAAAAAAACATTACCAATTGAAACAAAATTATTTTTAAGTAATATCATTTGTTTAAATAAAAAGATTCACAAATTACAATATAATTCTTTATATAAGAACAAGGATTAAACAATACCACATATATAATCATTTCAAGATTTTTAGAACTTAAATAATACTATGGCAATAAATGTATTTTGTTAATTCTTAGCAAAAAACAATAAAAATGATATTTTCGTATTACTAAGAATTCGGTAATATTATTTTTCAAAATCAAATGGCATTCATTTTATTGATGGAACTATCGTTTAAATTGATAATAAACATAAATTGATAATAAATGTTTTTAATAATGCTGTAGACACATCGCAGTCAAAGTAATTTCATCGAATCAAGCAAAAAATCAAATTTAGAAGTCATATAATATTAAATTCTGCAATTTATTGCTTATCTTTAATTAATTCTTGAATTTATATACAGGATATTCTGTTACTGCTCTGACAAACTCAGGCGGCTATTAGCAGTCAGGAACAGAAATAAAAATTGCAATTGAACATGGTGCAAGAAATTAATTACGTTGCGAGTATGAAAATCGCGAAAAATGAAGGTGGGTTTCGACGTCAAGCTGGAATGATAGAAAGTACAATAATAACAACAAATAAGATTTCTTTAATTATTACAAGAGTTGTTGAAGCTGCGGTAGATGACGTCATCGCACAGTCTACAGCGAAGTAAAAAACGATTTCCGGATGGACTGAAAGATACCATGTATACTTTTGATGCTTGCCTCCACGATAATACGAACTACGAAATCCTCGGCTGTGTCAATCATACGCGTCGCATAAATAAGCGATATGAAGTGCTCCGATAAAAGAATGTCACATGGAGAGCAAAGAAACTATGCAACGCGTCTATCCGTCTAAACTATCCAGTCTATCTCCTTAGAATACAACATAGAGGTGATTATGAACCTCGTGATAAAAATGCGCAGAAGTATCATCATGCATGAACCACATGCCTTGCTGCCGTGCAGCATTTATTTTATAACATTTCTGGGAGGATGTGTTGGAGAAAAACAAGATACATTAATCCAATCAGGGAGCAAGTACGGCTCTAAGAGATAATCATAAGGATTTCAGCTCACATGTTGATACTAATATCCACAGTGTACTGGCATGGGGATTAACCATCGCTCACGAGTGAATTATATGTGTTAGCAATGGCTTCTGCTCTCTACGGTGCCTGAATGCGTTTTTCGCAAGTTTTCAGCTCTTCAACGTGGTTTGTGATACCGTTCCAATAAAGTTTTTTTCCTCTTGAAGCTTACTAACAATTCTTTGGTCGGTCCTTTATCATAACATTCTGTATTCAAAGAAATATGAAATTATGGAGAATGATTATTAACATGCATAAAAGTAGCTGTATAGGTCATTTAATCTCTTTCAATATGCCATATACTTGATTCTAGTTATTTTAGGACACCAGAATTTGAATAGTGTATTGCAATATTTTACAAATGTCAGATCTAAATTTGAAATATAACAGATGGTATTATATAATGTGGTGGTAATAGTTTATCCACTTAGTAGCAGTTAAATCTCTTAAATCAATAATACACGCGCAAAATGCAATAGAATACAAAATGCATGACATTCCAAACCTATTTAAATCATTTTGGCATTTATTTGCAAAAGTTTATATATATATATATATATATATATCTGTACTGCACATTGTCATGATAAACTTGAAGGAAAGCTCTTTTTGCTATATATCACATACACCTCACATTTCACTTCAATATGCAATTATCTTATATTAACCTGCATATTGTTCAGGTCTGCCACAGAACCATTCCAAGTAAGAATACAAAAAATCATGGTCTATGATTAGTGCTCACACTTTAATGGAGCATGGAAAGTGGTACTTACTCTAATGACTGTATCTGAACCTTTACACCTCTTTGAACACATAAAGGAAACAACCAATCAATAAGATTATTGCTACAGAGAGTGCATTAAAATGAGACCATTTTATTTTGCTTAAGTTCACTGTTGTCTTTTTATTGTCTCACCTAATGAAGACAAAGTCAATGACAAGTTTTCATAACGATATTTTATGTTATGTAAAATTTTAATAGCGTTATTATACTACGAAAAACAAACTACTATGAATTTGGAGGCACAGTTGTCTATTTAGACCAAGACTTCTTCTATTAAGCATATATATTTAGATTCTGCAAAATTATTGTCAGTTCTTTCAATTCAAAAAGGAAAGTATATCACAAAATTATTTAAAATATTTCATTAAAATTTTAAAATTCCCAAAAACATACCTATTTTTTTCTGTTTATAATTAATTAATACTTCTCTAGACTTCTATATTCTCTAATTTATATGATCCCCCACATTTCAGTTTATAAAATACAATCATTTAAACTGGCACATTGATTCATATAAGTGTTAGAAAACTAAGTGAAAAAGTTCAGAAAAATGATGACACAGGTGACAGCATTGCGGCTACAATATATATAGTATGTGTTTGCGTTTGAGATAAAAAATATATTAATAATACACTACACTGAAAAGGGGAAAAAAATAATTTGCTCTATCCTTTAATTTACATTTGAAAATCTTATGTGTGGAAGGAATTGCAAAATACCATGCAATAACTATTCCCTAAAATCTCATGATACAATTTATTTGTTTCAATTTGTGCATTTATACCATGTACAACATCTCATGGTACAATTTCTTTCTTTCAATTTGTACATTTATACCATACACAACATCTCATGGTACAATTTCTTTTTTTCAATTTGTACATTTATACCATACACAACATCAGCTCACTTGCTCATTTATGGGATTCTCAACTGTATTTAATTATTTAATCAAAATACTACTTTTAATACAATTCCATATAACTTAATTTATCCTAATCTGAAAAATGAATTCTTCTTGGCAATAGTCTTTCAGACTTAGCCTAATAAATGCTGTAAACAGCCCATTTTGCATTGAATATTAACTCCTTTGGAATACAATGAAATTTGCTCAAAAACTAGAGCAAATTGGAAAAATAACAGAATTCATGATTTATTGAAAAAGACAGATGGAAAGTACTCTGCTTTAAGGATTCTATCTGTTCTATAAAAATATAGCACAGTTTTGTTATATCTTCTTCTATGCAAAATTACTTTATTTAACTATAAGCATGCTTCTGCAATGAATATAAACACTAATTGTTTCTCTATAAATATTTGTGTAACAAAATACGATTTGAACCACTGCATGATGTTCAACTTGTTTGCCTTATATCTAGAATACAACAGTTTTATTTAAATAAATTACTAAACATTACTTTTCTATATTATATTGCACTAAAATATTACAAAGAACTGGTCCTATACCACTAAAAATAAGTACCTACATATTTCTACTAAAATAATTTCAAAGTTAAAATTTAGATTTTTGTCTTTACATAATATATCAGAATTGATCTTGATGAAATATTTCATAATTTTATCATTTTTTAAAAATTATTTTGAGAAAAAAAAAATTCCATGAAACGACTTTTGGAAAGTTTATATCTTAGTATTCCTTTGGCTATATTAAATGAATCAAATAGCAAACCCAATTAAAAAAGAACAATAAATACAATAACACAGATATTAAATAAATTTCTTTATTCTTCAAAAACTGATAACTAGAGGTGCAAAACAAATTATGATATTTAAAAAAATACTTATACAATAAGAACTTATTGTAAGAATGAAAATAATGGTGTCAGTCATTTGAGAGCTATTCATTCTTTACATACGAGATGTTTTAACCACTATTCTGTACTGCATGAAATGAATTTATAAATTTACTTCCACACACTCATTATCTCCATTTTAAAAGTGAAAAGTTGTTAAAATATTTCCTAACATTGAAAAAAATTTGTCATCATAATCAATTAAATAAAAAAATCATATTTCACCAGTTTTTGGCATCAAAACATGTATTCAACATCATATGGAGTCACTGTTGCTTCAAATGACATTTATTTTACAATCCCAATAAAAAGATTTTGCTTAATCAATTATTATCATTACATATCTATATTTATCACACATAACATCCATGGTTCTACATAAAGTAATATTTAATAATGTAAATATTTAATTTCCAGAATAAATTCAATATATTTTGCCACAAAGCAATTGTAATGTTTTAGCTAACTTTAAAATGTGTTAAATTCTATATTACAGTTACGTCTAGACCCGAGTCTTAAAAAAACTTTCTGTGTAAAAATTTTTTCTCTTTTCTTGTGTAAAAGGAATGTATGTAGCTGAATAAATCTTTTTTACACTTTCATCCAGTTTTAATCTAGTTTGAAATGATAAACAAAAAGTCATTAATATTAAGATGGATAACAATAGATTGTTAACCTAACTTTAAATAAAATACAATATGGAATCCAAAATGCTAAGACAAATGAAATATTATGCAGATGAAATTACTAAACAATTAAATCTGAAACTTGATAATCAAGAAGCTTTGTATGTGTGTCTGAGAAAAGAATTCAGGTTATACTAGCAATGAGTGTTGTGGATATGCTGTCTAACAAATTTTTATAGCAATGGAACCAATGGCAACATTTTACAAAATGTCTTATTTAGTTTAGTTGAAGATTTCTAGAAAGTACACATAATTGTAAAAATTATTATTATTTGTTGTTGTTATTCAATAAAGTCAGATAATAATAATTATCCAAGTCATACAAGGGCATTTCCATACATGATTGAAACCCAAAACTTCTCACAAAAATACTTGGAAATTTATAAATTATGAAACTGACACACTTTCATTTCTAAATCTAAAAACAACAATAAAGAGAAGTTTCAAAGGCAACATTTTCAAAATTAAACGGTCAATTAATTTCAAATCTAATTAAATCAAATGCTTTAAACAAGACTGAAAAAAATTATTAAAACTATCAAGATGAAACACTGCAAAAGCAATGATACCTCACTCCAAAGTGCCAAATGAAAGTAGAAAGAGCAGAAGTACCAACATGCCAAAAACTACATTTTAAGAATTTAACTCACTTTACAAAATATATACAACAATTTAATGGACATTCTTTTATGCTTCCATAGAGAAATATACTAGGTTTTTTTGGTGCTAACTTTCCTTTCATGGTACTTTTAAAGTAAAAATGAAATTATCTGACAATTTCAGCTATCAAATTTCTCCTAATGTATGGAAACTATTTTTAGTTTTATAAAGGAAGAGGGAAGAGAAAAGAGATACTATAAAAAATTAATTAATGAAACAGCAAAATTGAAAGCATTTTAAAAAAGCTTTTACAATGCTGTAGAAAATATAAATCAGCGGTTACAAAACATCTTCTCAATTGATTTTGTGCATTCTGTGTTGACATTAATTATTTAAGGGAAAGAAGAGGAAACTTAGCTTCTTTTTATCATATATCCATTAGTTTTTTAACCTTTCAACAAAAATATCTTCTTAAATGTTTTTTTAAAAAAAGCTTTTGTTAATCAATGATTAACAGAAATTTCCAATGCAAGACATTAAATAGTGTTTTGGCTACACATACAAAGACATGTAAGGGGAAAACATATCAATTTAACTGTGCCTCTCATCCTTTAAAAAATTAACAAGAGAAAATTAATTTGATATTTTAAAAAACACCACACAAGTTCTTTTTTTAAAAAATCAATGTGCCAAATGGCAAAAGAACAGAACACATTTTTACATCATAAGTTGGTTATAATCCAAGGCTTTCCTATGCTCTTTTTTGTTTAATATTGCAGACACCTTTTGCCAAAACCACGATACGCAATTATAGATATAGACTTTATTCCAAAATACAGTTTTAGGATATAAATACATTTAAAAATTGTATTGTTCTGCAGCATATAAAAGATATTTGAAAAGAATGACAATTTTGGACTTTGATTTTTCTTCACGAAAAAAAAATTCAATTTATACTCAACATTAATATTTACTGGGGGGGGGGGGATACTGTGAACATGAGAAAAATGACAAAATAAGATTTATTATTATTATTATTATTATTTTGAAAAAATGTAACAATCTATTTTCAAATCAAAACAATCTTTAAAACAAAAAAATCTTTCACGGATAGAATGGGGAAGAATTATGCAAAACACATTACATTCACATTTCTTCTGAATAAAATAATAATAAGAAAACGTTTTGAGTTGGAAATTTTTTAGATCCTATATTATTTACTTAAAAGGTTCCTTCAGTTTATAATAGGTACTTCTTGACAACAATGAAATGAGCTTTTCACCCTGACGGAATCCTTTTACAATTTGTTTTGAGAGGAAGGTTATAGCTAACAAAATTTAAACATTTGCAACTGAGTTACCAGTAGCAAGTCTGAAAGCACTTATCTTTGATAAGTTCAGGCAATAAAGACAGTTTTATTTGTTTTTTACTTATAAATTACTAAAAATATCCCAATTTTACTTTAAAATAAATGAATTAGTTACTAGACAAAATATCAATTTTACTAAATCAAGATTTGTCAAATATGACGTTAACTGCATTTGGAGAAAAATTAGATAATAATGAATTTAAACTGGAATAAGATAAAATATGTTTTGAAACAAACTTCTTCTAATTAAACCAAATTAGATATTGAAAAAAAATCAAATTATTGTATGTAAATATGTCAAGAAACTACAGCAATCAAACATATGCATTTCCTTCCTTAAAATTAACTAAAAGAACACTTGGTTTTAATAGATCTTACAAAAATTATTTATGTTACATATCACATTATATAAATAATCTTGATGTTCAAAATTAAGAGGAGACAACAGCCTAGTAAGTTTTAGCTTTGGGAATAGAGGACTCCAGTACCGAGACCTGATTCCACTAAAGGTCTACTTAATATGTAGACCTGGTGAATATCAAATATGATTGTGGGTCAAATGTCCTTCTGCTGAAGTGTTGCAAAAGTTTGGAGAAAGGAGAGTCAACTCAGATATAGTTCGTATCATCTGACCGCAGTTCAAA
This sequence comes from Argiope aurantia, assembly GCA_026543865.1. Lineage (NCBI taxonomy): Eukaryota > Metazoa > Arthropoda > Arachnida > Araneae > Araneidae > Argiope > Argiope aurantia. The sequence goes on along the minus strand of JAPMOR010118671.1, from coordinate 1,106,507 downwards.
TGTTTGAGGTCTGTTCTAAAATCATCCTCATATTGCTTCAAAATGGGATGTAAATATAACTAAACTAAAATCTGTTCAAAATTATGGAACACCATCTATAATAAAGCTACAAATTCAGGAATAATTAAATATGTACTTCAAAATTAGCATGCAATCCTTGTTCTTCCTCTCATTTTTATCTTGATATTTTATTAAGTGGTTAAAGCAATACAACAATGGCAATCAATGAAGAGCTTTTTAAGTAATAATTAATATAATGAAATGAAAAAGATATTTGTTCTTTTCTTCTTAAATTTTTAAATATAATAAATGAAAGGAAGAACAGTATTCAAAAAGAAAAATTAACGTGTTTTCTGAGTAAGTAAAATGAATTGAATGAATTACTTTTCTTCCACAACATAAACTCAAAATAATTTTCAATTTTAATACAAATAGTTAGAAATAAATATCTTCTGAAAAGATGTGTCATAGGTAACATAATAATATTCGTCATATGACTGACTTATAACTGTACAAAATTTTACTCAGCACTGTGATGTTATATAAATCTTCCCTCAGCAAGATCTGTACTGAACTTGCTTTCAATATTGCAAAAATTTTGAATGTTTGGTGGGGCAGGAGAAGTTTACAGTATTAAATCACCTATCAACTTACCTTTTTAAAACCTAGCCTTTTAAAAATAATTGCATGAAACAAAACTGTAAATTAACCCATATATTTTTTAAAAAATTCATTTTTACAAAAATTTCTTGAACATAAAATCACAAAAATTTGACAGAAAATCAAAGTTGATTAAGTATAAAAGTTAATTTATGAAATTAAAAGAATTTTAAAAACCTAAAATAATTATACAACAGTTAAAATAAGCATAATTAAAACAAATATTATAGATGTCTAGTTATAAGTGTAAGTATCTGTTTAAATGTAATGATTCTATTTAATCACTCATAAAAAAATAAACAGAAATAATCAAAATAACTTTATATGAAGCACAGCACTGTAAGTAAATTCGTGACACAACAAGTAGAATCTTTATTAATATGCTTGCTGTCAAGATTAATGCCTGCAAGATTAGATTACCCCTTTTATTCTAACACTAAAATGTATTAGAAAAGAGGTCATATAATTAGATAACAAGTGTGAATCACACACAACTCGCAGGACAACCAAATGTTAAGATCTACAGATAAATTCCTATATCTTGAACCCTTGAAATAAAAGAATAAAGCTCTGCAAATCTCATCAACTTAAAGGTAATTTTTCCAACACATTCTTCAATTCACAAAATTTATAAGGAAAACAAAAGTCATATATTTGTGATTTTGGATGTTATATGCTTTAATACACAAGGTTTTACATACACTACAAGTTTATTGACTTTGTCCTATATAAGTTGAATGAGGGCAAATATAACAATAATCTTGTAAAAATATGATTATTTTAGGTCACTGATGTTTGATAATAAATAAAGCGAGTTTTCTAGCACTGATTTACTAAATGTCTCAAAACTGCAAACAGAGGCTTATGCTTTTTAATTGTTAAACCTTTTCATATTAGAAATATCAATATTGAAACAATTAAAAATGATAATTTAATCACTCAGATTTCATCAGTGTGTATTACAATTTAATGATTTAAACAAATCACTCCTAAAAAAATGCAGAACATGGAAAAAAAATCAGAATAATTTCTACTCGTGATCAATACTTTTTACAAATAAAGAACATTCATGCTTTGCATTTAAAATTTTTGACTTTAAAATTCAAGCCCTATTTATGCTGAATAAACTTATTTATCATCAATGAGGTAAAGGATGGTGAAAAAATTTTCTTTTAATTCCACACAAAAACATTTTCTAGGAGGGAGAGAGAGAAAGTTTCAATAAAAAGAAGAAAATAAGAACTTATTTATATAATTTCCTTTTCCCTCATTTTCAAAAATTAACACAGATTCAAAAATTTTGTTTCAGAATTTCAGGATGATTACCACATTTCAATTTTAAATTTCCTATGTTTGATTTTATATTTAAAAATAAGAAATTATTAAACATAAAGCTGAATCAGAAGTGATAAACGCGTTTAGTTATATAATAATTTAATTATAGTTTATAAAATTTACCCTGCAATCAAATTAATAAAATTAAAAAGAAACAAATAAATGTGTCAAATTTATTAATTTTGTCTGAAATATCAGTTTTTTATTATTTAGTTTGCTTTAACAGATTTCAGATTTAAGTTGATAAAATAACTGAATGGTTAAGATTTATACTTATATTTTCTCATTTCCAAATGCTGCCACCAAGTACAATTTCTTGTATTTTACAGCTTTCTTTAAACTATACGAGTGTGTTGTAAAAAGTTGTAAATCTTTGCATAAAATGATCTAGATGGTGGCATTTTCCACCATGTATCATTGAAAAAAATTTCTATAATAAGCTAGGATGTTGATAAGAAGCTAACTGAAAGTAAATAAATATAAGAAATAATAAATAATTTTTTTTAAATAAAGCATGAAAACCCACAGCACAAAAAGCAAAAAAAAAAAAAAAAAAAAAAAAAAAACCCTGAAAAATATATGGCAAAATTAAAGTGGTTAAAATAATAATAATACAAAAGGATTGCTGGACATTTTGCATTCTGTTTGCTAATAAAAAAAAAATGTAGCAGCACATTAGTAAAACAAACAAAGATTAAAAAGCTAGGGATTAACTTCTTATGTATTCAGAGGTTTAACTAAAAAGATGAGAGAAAATTTAATAACAGGCTAAAAGATGTAATCCAAGTTTTCAAGCAAAGGTGAGTTTAGAGCAAATTACAGGCTTTCAGAAATTTATAACTTTCGTTAAAATTAAGTATGGTGGTAAGCAAATATTTAATGAAAATACTTTAATTTTGGATTTAAAGTAAAAACAAATAAAGAATATACCGAGAAAAGTGGGCAATAAAATAGAATGACTTCACATACTTATTGATTATCATTAAAATAATGATCAAAGAAATCAGATAAGATGAAAAATCAATTAAAAACAAAGGAAAATTTTTATTATCATTTTTCTTAATCTTGAACAAAATATTAAAATACATTTATCTTTTATCATTAAAATATTATAATTAAAAGAAAACTAGATCCTCCTTCAATCAAAAAGAACTTGTATTATGGAAATAACTTTGTAGAATAGGCTGTAAGCAAACAAATATATTTGCTTTGACTATTACACCCAAAAAGGAAAAAACAAAAACAAAAATCACTAATATTTTGATTGTGGTTCTGACATGAAAAATACAAAAAAAATTTATCAATAAAGAAATATGGCACTGAAAACTATAGGCCGGAAAATCTAATTAAAGACTGAAAAACATTTCCAGTCCAATACAAGAAAAAGGTAGTAGATTAAAAAAAAATGAAACAAATAATTTAAATGCTGAATAAAATGTTTCAGTATTTCTAGAAGGGGTTGGAGGAATCAGAAGAAAAGAATTTACCATAAAATTGTTTAATTAATTAGGTTGTTTTACAAAATTTCTGAAACTCTAAAATTTTAAGGAAAAGCAATAATATCCTACATAAAAAAAAAAAAAACTTTGAACAATGGAAGTCTCTTCACTAGTGAAAACCTGCAATTTGTCTATTATTTAGGATGGGCTAAAGAACTTTGGAGCTGTAAAAGCAAAATTCGAGGGCATTTTTTTTAATGAACTAAAAGCACAATTTGTTTTTCAGTGAGAGCTATATTATAGCACACAATTAAACGCAGTTACATTTCTAAATTAAAAGTGTTAAAGTGTAAAATTATGCTTATACATTATAGCTATGAACTATTATCATTAATGAAATAAAAACATGCTACATTGTATAGTTAGTTAAACTAGTTGCAAGGGTGGTGGGCTGGTAAATTTGCTTCTAAAAGTAGAGTGGGAGAAAGTGCCAACTTTTTGTGCTTGACTTACACTTCGTTTCTGTGGATAATTCTTTCTTGTCTTGAGGCATGTCAAACTGAGTATTGTTGTTTCCTGCTAGAAATGAAATTTGTTATTGATTCAGATAAAAAGTATTAATGCACAAACAACCACCACTGATCTATATGATTTAAGTGAAAAACTACCCATTAATTTTTTTTAAAAATCTGGTGACAACAAAGCACTAAAAAATGTATTCTACACTAAATTATACTAACATTCAATTAAGATCAAAGATATAATACTAGCAAATAATAAAAAATGCAACATATACACATGCTAAAAATTCATTTAAGAAGCACACAAGAAAATTAATGCCACTATAATTTACAGACAACAATTATTAAATTTTTATACTAAATTTAAATCAATACATAGTGCACATAAGAATTTTTTTTTAATTAAGGATTACTTCTGTTATAAGTTTTAAAATTACAATTCATTCACATTCAATTAAAATTATTTAAAAGAAATCCATCATATGAAATATGAAATAAACTGAGATTTTAAAGTAGAAACAATTTAATGAAAAGAGTTTTAGAAATTGAATATAAAAATGCATGCTGAGAGGGATAAAGAAAGCGACTTGAAAAAGCAAAACTAGATAGAATGTTTATGTTTTAACCTTAACTTAAAGAAAACAGAATAGCAAACAAGAATTTCCAATGTTGTTAACAAATTGCAAATAAACAGTGTCACCATAATGGCAATAAATTATCACCATTGCATTCATGACGATTCCTAAAATTTCTTCAATCATGTGGAATGAAAATATATTATATTTGCAGTCTCTCAGTATTCAAGTTCATATTCCTTGTGTGAAAGATTAAGTTGAAATAATTTTTGATATACACCAAAAAACAAGGAAACTTCTCCCACAAGTCAAAAACATGAGAAAGAAAACTGAAATAAATTACATATTTATGTTGTTTCTTCTACTGAATATATTTTTTAACCAATTTGCAGAATCTAAAATTCAGGAATTTAATTTAAAACAATTATTTCTTCACTGAAGTTCAATATCTTTTCACAGAGATTTTAATCAGCTAAAGTAAGGTTGTATCTGATTTATGAAGTCACAGAATGTGGAAAGCAATATATGTATTAATGTGAGCCATATACTACAAGTTCAAAATTTTAGAAGTGAAGTCTCCAGGTTCCAAGATCTTTCCAAAGAAAACTTTCCACTCCACAAGCAATAAAGATGAAGAATAAGCTTAAATCTGGACTAACGTCTGCCAATATAACCTAATGTACAAGCCATAATGATATTACTGTGATGAAGTTAAAAAAAAATTATTCCAAAAGAGAACAGTAGACACTTCTAAGTAATCCTAGAGTAGCAAATATTTATACAGTAAAATGATATTATTAAATTAATCATGAGATATTTACAAGACCAGAATTTATTTTGTCAAAAGTAATCCTTAATACTGACTGAAATTCAATAAAATTAAAAATGATTTTTAAAAACACAAAAAGAAAATTTACAGCTCATATAGCTTTCAATATTCATGCAATATTCAATTTTAGCAGCTTTCATATTGTGATGATAAATTCAACAATCATGCTTTATTAGGTATGTAAAAGCAAGGATTCATGCAAACACATAAGGTAATACAAATAATATTCAGAGATTAATAAAATGCCAGTTCAAAGATTTGAGAGAAATTATATGCATCAAAAATGCAAGAAATTCTAACGACAGAGAGAAAATATCAATTTGAAGGTTAGCAATCACCCTAATATTCTTCCTACAGAGAGAGAGAGAAAAAAAAAAAAACTATTGAAGAAATAAATGCCAGCGCTTAAAAAATATTTGATACTCCCAAAACAAACACTATTCACTATATCATCATTTTATGCCAATTGTAAAGCTGGACTGCTGACCAATTATAAAGCAACCACTACCAAATATTACCACTACTCCCAATGATTAATCATATATTATGCAGTTACAATGAGAAAATGAAAAATGCAATTTGCCATGTAACATGAAGTTGGATCATTACAAAGTTTCACCAGTTATTTCATTATTGTTATTCTAATAAGGATATTAAGCATTTTGTTGCCAAGTTCTTTATATGTTAAGCAAGATCTGGCTGAATCTGATTATTAAAAAGAGAAATCATAGTGGTGTTCTCCACTTGCATCAAACTATATGAATCATAAACCAAAACATTTCTATCAATCATCTTACTGAAAATGAGAAGGTGAATCTCATATAGTAGAAGCTTGATAGCAAGCAATATAACTGTGTAAACTAATATCTTTAAAATACACGTTTTAAAAAAACTTTAAAAAATTCTATAGAAGATTTAAAATCATACTGAGAATTCAATGCTCACTCAGTAACTTCAGAATACATTAAAAACAAGAACTATAGTTAATATTCTATTCTACCATGCAAAGAATGAAAAAAAATCAATCACTAGATAAATACCCAAAAACATGTAACACAGAACATTAGCGCATACAAATAAAAAAAAATTAACATTTAAACTTAAAATGGAAAGTATGAATGTAAAAATTTAAATCATTGCACTTTGTATGTCACCAGAGAAATGTGGCCAATTACAATGTATAATTCTTGAAAAGAATCTTAATTTATCTTAATGAAGATTGATGGCAACTTCAGTTTTCAGATTTTTTTAAAATAAACTTACATAACATCATATTAGAATAAGTCTGAATGGTATCTGCTTTTTATTCTTGAAAGGTAAGCACTCATTTGAAATTCAATTTCTTGGCGTGTGTGTGTTTTAATGTTTAATAATAAAGAGAGAAGTGTACTTTCAGTAAGGAATAATGAATAAACTTTAATCTTTCCTACAAAGAGTACATGAAATACACAAAGTTTTTTGTTTTATTATATTACAAAAATTCAATAAAAACAACTGGCTTCTTTATTTCCCATTTTTTAATTCTACCTCAATCTATTGATATCATCCCTCCCCCCTCCCTTTATATAATCATAACCCAAAATTTTCTCCATCTTCTTTTATGATATGAGAACAATGATTAATTGGAGTTTTAATTAACTACTATCAAAAACTTTATGTTAGAGACTTTTTCCCTAAACAAAATTTAAATAATAAATTTTTTAGGTAAAATTATTAGGCAGATTTAAACACAATTTAATTCTCTTAAAGAGGAGGAAAAAAATCAAATGAAATTTGTTAAGCATCATTTCTCCTCAATTTCCATTTCTTCAATAGCAGAATTATTTGTAATTCCACTGTTTCACTGTTGGTATGAGTTTCCAAATGTCTAATTTCCCATTAAGTGAATTTCTAAAACTTATCCGAAATAGACATGCACGATATTAAACAACAAATACTGTCTGAGATTACAGAAAATAAGAGAAGAGAGTTTGCAAAATGAGATAAAAATCTGTTTTATTGACTATATAAACTTAAGTAATTATTGTATATTTATCCTATCTTCTGCCAATAAAAGCAAAAAAAAAAAAAAAAGTTTCTGAAAGTCTCATAATTCTGTAAATACTTCATTGAAAGTCATAAAGAATATCTATACATATAAACTAGACCCAGAAATATATTTTAAACGCAAAATGCATTTTCAACAATCTTACCAGGACACCATTCAATAATTACATGAATGTATAGAGTAATATCATTCAAAGTAAGTCATAAAAAATTAAAGGCTTACATAACTATGGCAATCGTGAAAAAAATAAAAGTATTATCAAGGTAGAGAATAAATGATTTTAATATATATATATTTTAATTAATGGTCAATGACAACAATAAAAATAAGTGGATCTTAACTTTACATTAAGGAATTAGGGGAAAGGTGAATTTCAAATCGCCACTTCAGTAAACGATATATATTTTAACAAAATTACTAATTTGAGATATTTGAAAATAACAGTTCCATACATTTTTATCAGTTAAATGAAAATGACTCGAATAATTAACATCTAATATAAACATATTGAAACTGATTTCAAGTTTAAGAACATTTTGAGTGGCTAAAGTATTAATTTGGCAAAACATTTTCATTTCTTAAAATTTTAAATGTTTTATTTTAAAAAAGTTGTATTCTACTAAATATAACTTTGTTTATCCTTAATTTAAGATTCATTTCCCCTCTTTCTTTTACAATTTTGTAAAGTATAAATTTGGGCAAGATCTAAACTTTGCATCGTTGCTTCTCTCAAACCAATTTACAATACGAAATCAGTATATTGCCCTATTATTTTGCTAAACATTGTCATGCAATTTAGCGTAAACTACATGATGAACGGAGACACCACCAATATTTTCAAACACTAGAGAATGCATGCAAGGCTTTACGAGTCAGTAAAACCCGATGTGTGCCAGAAAACTTGACTTCCACCAAAACATTGTTATCTCAGAAGGCTCTTTAGATTCTTGCTCTCTACGCCAAATTCTAAGTCTACCATCACCATGGCGTAATAGGAATTCTGATTTGATAGACCAAATAGCCTTCTTCCCGAAACTAGTGTTTGTAATTCAGTGCCAACTTGAATTCTAACAGCTATGATACTTAAACTGGATGTAGGTTACTACATTCAATTAATCATGCGGATTATCTAGAAGTATATTATAATGCATCATTCTTCATATTTACAATGTATTTCGCCTTAATTTTGGAAATTACAACTTAGATCTCCCCGAATTAAGATAGCATATGCTACCCGCTCTTTCTAAAAATGTTTTTGTTTTTTATAATGTATAGATAGAATTGTCATACATTAATTTATCAATCTCAGTGTTTCACTGGAAATAAAAATGGGGGGGGGGGCATTTCACATTAAATATCTGATAAATGCATAGCCAGAGACCTAGAACTAGATTTGACCAAACAGAGACCTGGCTGATCTGATAGGCCAAAATGAATAGTAGTCATCGCAACTTCCCATTTACCTTAATGATGGACGTGAATATTGATTTTTCAGATATGCTAATTTCATGCTCTTTTGAAAACTATACTAGGTTGTCGACAGACAGAGAAGATTGAAAAATACATTCCTGGAGTTGGTTTAAAAAACAACTATCACTTTCCCTTCAAAGTGTGTTAGTTTATCGCACTATTTTTGATAATACTCATGCAGTCAATTGACAGTATTTATGTTTATATATGAATACGTATGCAAGTTAACTAGAATTTTCATTTTAAATAAAAACTTCCATAAAAAACAATAAAAATGACAAATTTTATTTATAATTCCATTTCAGTGCATTTTTTAACCGAATTTTTGTTAGATACCCTATTTATGGTAAAAGAATGCATTTTAATGTACTTTTAGCAGCATTTCAAATATCTTACACATTGTGACAATTTCTTTTAGTTCTGCCGATTAACGTATTTCGGATGATAGTAAATACTAAAATTCTATTAATGAAAAAACTATCCTTCTTATGAGAAAAACAAATGAACTCACTTCTACAAACTCTTTCAATCCCTAATTTTCTCATAATTATAACAGTACGATATATCGTCAGTCCTACGCTACAACACTGCAACTCCAATAAGGAATATTCCTTGACTCTGCAGTGTTGTCAAAGATATAGCCGTATCGTTACAGAAAGTCGTGAATTTTGAAAAATAAACGAGAAAAAAAAAGAGTATAACGCCTCAAATACCACATAAAGAATTATTAAACAATAATAAATGAAACTACAGAAGACCAAATGGAGTGTTCCACATGAATATATTCGAAATTTAAATCTGAAATTATAACATTTAGAAAAACAATTTGCAGAAAATCAACAATCTGAATATGTCGAATTTCGTTTCTGGTCAAATAAAAATTACAGTTAAGAACAAATGAAAGCACAAACGGCTACCAAATGAAACAAAGAAGCAACAGTCAAGAGTGAATGTGCATGATCAAACAATTTTTAATCTGGATCTTTTAATTATTTTTATAACTCAGTTGTTTTTGTTGGATTCGGGTATTATAAAATTTCTAAGAGGAATTCAAAAAATGTATAATAAAATACTACTTAACACTGAGAGCATAATTAAAACAGTTCAAGATACCAGAAAAGTATGGTACATTCTAGTGTACGTTTTACCAACTGATATGAAGAGATATAATACACAAATGAAAAACAGTGAACTTAGTAGCAGATGCAAACTAACTCAAAACCGTTTTTATGTTATTAATTTTTAAGTTCAAATTTCTAAAAAAACCAGCAAATTCTCTGTTGTTGTTGTTTTTTTTTCCCCCTTAAAAAAAAGGTCTTTTTTTTTTTTTTTTCCCTTCTAAACAGCAATAACCTCAACCCTGTCTTTGAAACTGTCACCAACTTAAGTAAATCGCAGCTTTAAAAAAAATAAATTACATTAACGTATTTTACAAATTTGAAAAACTTATTTATGATCATAAAAGTGAAGCAATTTGTCTAATAATACTTATAAGTTTTTCCGTAAAAGATAATAAAGAATTATTAAGTAAAGATGTACAGCATAAGGATGTCAAGATCAGTGTTTTAAATTTGACTTGTGTTGTACAGCTCTATACTATACTATATGCATTCAATATTTTTAAAGATTTCACTATGTGGAAGAACAAAGGTAGATCAAAATAAATAATAGAACATACCATTGATTTAACCGTTTAGTCTAAGCTAATGAAAACGTTAAAGAGTGTCACTGATAATTTTTACTCCAATGCCGACAGCAAAAAGCAGACAAAGGTTTACAAAGTGAAATAAAAATGAGTCAGAAGTATTTGAGCGCAATGAAATTTGTCGATATGGTTCGATGACTAAATCAAGCTTTCTCAGAAAATAAACTCCGTGGAATTTGAGAACGAGTGAGCTAATCAAACGATCTGTCTGGGAGAAGTAATCATAAAATTTTATGAACTAATAAAATTGTTTATATTTCACTTATCATGATGAGCTATATTTGCATGACAATTTAAGCAAATGAAATAAAAACCATGGTTTCTAATTCATGTACGTCGAATCTTTCAAAATCGCTTTTATTATTTTTTAATGAAATTGTGAGCAATAAAAACTGTTTTCAATAAAAAAAGAAAAACTCTTAAACAATGTTTCGATAATTTTTTATAATAAAGCGAATATACTTTCACTACGAATTTTTCAAAAACAAATGATATAAAACAATAATATACATTTTTAAATTTATAATGGAGGACGATTCTTTCTGTATTAGCACTTTTTTTTTAAATCATTGTTTCTGCATTTCATGAAAATTCTTTCATATATATACTATTAGAGAAATAGACAATATTTGTAGAATAAAACAATAGTAAATTTATCAAAATAATTTTTAAAATACTTTTACTAGAGGACTAAAGTAAAGATATTTTTTATTAGAATAATTTTATATTTCTCAGTTTTTAGTTAGAATTAAATTTATTACTATAAATATTATGGAATCTTCAAATCAATCTATAAATCATTATCAGATGGCGCCACCTTTCATGGAAACAAAATTTTATTAAATTAATCGATTAATTAACAAATAAGTTCTGAAAATATTCGAATTGTGTATCGTCATTGAAAATAGACAAGCAAATTTACAAAATTTTAGAACTCGATCATATCCGAAACATTCCATCTTTACAAATATGAAACAAGTTAAATAAAATACTAACAAAGAATTTACTATAATGGCCTGAAATAATTTACACCGTCTTCGAAAAGTACATAGACAATTAGTTCAAAAAGTATGTCATTCCATTTAATTGATTGGAATCAAAGTAATTCTCCTTTTGTCAAAATGTTATCGATAATTTCATCTCAGAGACATAAATACAAAAACATGCAGATAAAACAGTAAGTATATTTTACGTAATATTTTAAAAATTACTTGAATTTATAATTAAAAAATTCCATTATTAGTCTAATTTCGGAAGAAGATTATCATCCTAAACCTATTCCAGTCACTCGAAAATTCAACTAAACAGCTAAATTTAATTTCGTTGGCAGCAAAAACGATTATGCTTTTATCGAAGCAAAGCATAATCTAATAAATTCTTGGAAAATTTAACTGCTTGACATGTTTTATTTTTTTTTATCTTGAACTAATGCAATGCCTTGATTTATAAAACGGATTTGTAATCTTTGGCCTTCATTTATCCAATATGACGTGCCTGACACGTCATTTGACGTCAAACGGTTGAATTAAATTTGAGAATTCGGCATGGGCTCATTTACATCTACTCTGTGCCTATTATCACAAAGAATCAAAAAAAAAAAAAATTGTTGCAATCACATGTGATATTTTTTATTCTGATTTCATTTCATAAATTATAAGACTATTCAAAATGTCTGATCCACAGTTTGCTGTGAAAAAGGTTTTTTCGAACTTAAATTACATCTTCAGCAACATCACAATTATAAGAACAAAGTACCTTAAATCAATTGAGATATTCCGTATATGTAAGTATATTTAAGGGAATTTACAAACTAGACTTACATAAAAAAAAAAGCGATATTTAGTTTGAAAATATTTTTATTAGAATTTGAAAATATTCCTATTAGAAAAGTTAAGGCTAAATTACAGCTCAAAGTAATCGGAAAAGAAAAAAGTATCTTTGGAAAATGAGCGTTACAAAACCTTTTAATTGCGCTTATGAGGGAAATATGTGCCATCAATTTAAAAGATATTTCATCAGAAATCAACAAAAGAGTTTCTTTGTTTCGGTTTATTTAAGGATTCACAACTACACTTTCAAATATGCACTTATAACTGAGAATTATTGGCGAAAAATATATGAAATTATAACACTGAATTCCATATAAATGTCTACTTAACAATGCCTACAGAAGTTGATGTATTGATTTCATCACAAACATAGATTTTTTTTTTTTTTTCTTGTCACACAAAACGAGCTTTAAACTTTCCAGCCATTCGTCCAAAATTCTATTCAACATGAACAGATGCCATTGTCCTCTTCCTTTAATGAAAATAATATCAGATGGAAGTTAATGTGGAGTAGATTGTAGAGTTTTTTTTAAGACTATGAAACTCGCAGCGCAATCGTGAAGTATCGAAAACACGAAAAAGATATATCGACATCAAGTTCTTCATGCTATGCATCATGTTATGCTAGCAGCAGCTTAGTTGGAAGACGAAAACCGTGCTATTGTATCGCAACACATTTCCATTCAATGGTGGTAAATGTACGAACAACGGTACTTTACGCGAATTTTGATGACACATGAATACGTAAGTTCAGAGGTAGATAATATATATAATACTTGAATTCTACATGTGTTTGAGGCATTGTCTCTTTTTTTTTTTTTTTTTTTTGCACTAAAATTTTTTTTCTTTATCAAGAGGAGGAAAAAATTTGCTTAAAGATAAAAACATGCACACGATACTCATATCCTCACATCTTACAAGAAAAGAAAAGCACGGAAAAGAATTAGTAAACACCTATTTCACTGTCAATTGTTACACCAAATGAAATTTTGTCCCAAACAAAAAACATCGTACCCTTCCATTATTTACTCACATTTACTTTACATTTTAATTATTTAAATATTTTTTTAATTAATGATATTAATTTCAGTTGAATCAAGTCTTTAATTACCAGCATAAGCTAAAATGGTAATAGCTTAATCAAAAATACAAAACTATTCAAGATTTAGAAAACTAGGTAATTCATAAGAAAATCCAATATATACTGACGGTTCGCACATAGAGCATAACAGAATTAAATAAAAAAATAATAAAAATAAAACTTTGGAATAATTTATTTTTACCCTTCTAAAAGCAGATAAAAATAGATATTAGCTTTTAACTAAAAATGTACAGCATCAATAAATGAAAGATTTTGCAATAAAAGAAGAGAAACTATTTTTCCAATACAGTGAAAATGATACGCTAATCATCAGCTATGATCCGGATCATTGATCTATATATTTATTGAAATAGATTCTGGGGGTGACCCTTCTTGTAAGATGGAATTCCAACTACTCCAATATATATTCGACGGAATTTCGTAATATATAGTGAAAAACATCTTATTTCGTTAACAGAATCCATTTATACCGTTGACATCAGAAGACCGAATTACAGGCGTATTAATCTTATGTCGGTGATTTTGTTTGATGTTTGTCACTAATAAAAAAATATGAAATGCAATACAAAATTTGGTAATAACGACTGAAATGACTGTTTTTATTAAGAATTTGTCTCGAAGTATGTTTTTATACCGACTAAAATGCACAGCACAAATTGATTTCCACAATACAGGACATTAGAAAAAATTTATGTAAGCAGGAAATCATTGACAATTGCAGTAAAACTAATTACTTACATCTGATTGGCTAAACAGCATTATAAGAGTACATTAAAAATTTTACTATATTTCTAATCAAATTCTAATACTTCCTCATTTATAGAATATTACTTTAAAATAAGTTTATTGCTTATCAATCGTTATAAAGAAATCGGAAACAATTAATTAAACAAAAGTATTTACAGTATAAAAAATATAGGCAATCTAAAACGAAAAAAAGGAAATAAACTAAAGTAATAGTACTTAATAGAGTAGGAGTAGTTTAATAATATATCGCTATCTAACAGAATTAAAAATTTAGGGGTGTTTTTTTCGGACTCAAAAGACAGTTTATATGACCAGAAAAAAATTCTGAGACTCAGTATAAACCCATTACTTGTTTCTAGCAAAATAAAAAATTTGTAGTACTATCAATAGTTGTATCTGTCTTAATGTTGATAGCCTTCGTATTGGTTTCAGCATTCTGTATCTACCTTTAAAAAGATAACTTTAGATAGAGTAAAAATATTTGTATAATATATTTAAAAATCGTGAATGAAATACCCCATAACCACATACATTTGGAAATGAAATTTCATAAAGAGCCCATAAGCTTGGCACATGCATAAAGCAACAATTCTCATGAGTTTTCTGAAAGCAATTACATCGTTTTACTCATAAGGCATTCTATATCTTAAAAATAAGATGGATACATAAATACAAAATAATGAATGTAATTCGATGAATTTCATTTTCTTCCTGGTATCATTACTAGAAAAACTTGCTCTAATGAAGTTATCAAAGTGAAACGAGAGCATATTTCGCAAGCCTAACAAATAATGAGTTTTCTTCTTAAGGGGATCCATATCATTTGCGATACAGCGGGGATTTAGTGGCAGAAACCTGCCAAGCGGATGTTGTAAACATTATAGAGCTTCCAACAGAACAGGATAAGATGGTAGGCCATTAAGTAGCAAACTAACATGAAATCAAACCTTCATTATGATAAAACCAAGACAGTAACAATAACAAAATAATATGCAATAATCATATTAAATTGATACTGACCTCAAACCAGGTACATTTAATTTTGCAAATGAATAAAGTTTACATTTTTATAACAAAAGATTTTTTAAAAAATCAGACGAAATTTATATTTCATGCACTTAACATTTCTCATGAAATAAAAATAACAGGTTGAAAATTAAGAGCAATTACTGAATAATGCATTTCGTCAACTGGAAAAAGAAGGGCACTAAGGAAATTCAGCAATGAGAAAAACTCCATTAGATTACGATAAAAAAAAAAATATTTGAAAGATTCATGAACAAAAATGAAACTATGTTATTTTAAATGATATTTAGATATTTTAAGACTTCATCATTTTAGATAATACAATCAATAGATAGTAAGATTCAGAGCAAAGAAATTCTTTCATAAATCATCGAAATAGATCAACTTTTTGATACGGTAGTTTCCTACATAACCGAAATCGACAGCAAATTTTTTATACAAATATATTGATTGTACGATCTAGAAAAGTATTCATTTGTCATTTTAAATGTTCTATATCTTTTATGCAATTACTATCAATGAATTTAAACATTTTATAATTTAAGACGAGTGATAAACCTGTTATCAAAGGGGCTGGAAATAAAAACTATTAGTGTAATAAATAACGCTAAAAAACATAATATGAGATGGAATTTCCCTCTGGATCACATTTAATGGTTAAAAATAATAGATACTTTAGATCATATTTAAGTTATTACATTGAATTAAGAAAAGAAATCTTTGATTATCCATTTTATTACAAAGGGTTTAAAAAATGATGGTTTACAGTATATTGGAACTTTACAACTATATTGATACTACAACAACTATTGATATTATATACTATTGATATTACAAATATATTGACTATATTTTGATAACAAAAATGATTTTGTTCGCGATTTCTCAAAACAGCATTCTTTTGGAGATTTCTCTGGCTTGATTTATCAATATATGTTAACGTACATTAATATATCAGAATCATCTGATCCATTTCTAAAACGGTCACTTATTTCATCACTTTATTTTCTAATATTTTAATTAAATATGGGGAAAAAACCCTGAAACAAGAAAGTAAAGACAACTCAATGAAACTATAGCTCCATGATTTGACAGAAAATTCATACACATAAATTGTTCTAAAAAATAATAGGTCATGATCACAAAAATATATGACTGATTACAAATATTTTAAGACTAAAATTTTAAAGAAATTTTAATAATATTTGGAAAAATACGATGGTTAATGAGACCAGTCTCATAAAAAAATGTCTGAACTATTCGGAAGACGATGGGATGGAAGAGAAAAATGTCAAGACAGACAAAAGAATATCGATCGGAATACCAGACACCATTGCAGACAAAGGAATAGAAAAATGATTACTTCCATTTCCCTCCATTACAAGCTTTTACATACATAAATATTATATGAGACATTCTAACGAAATGGAACCATTATACAAATATCGGAATCTTAAACTTTGGGGGACTGTTTAGAATTTTTTTAACGTTATTTTACTAATAAGAAATGTTCATGAAGAAGAGGATAATATTGTTTTATTCTCGTTACTAGCACCTAACTATATAAAAACTTTTAAAATTTGTATTGAAACACATACACTTTAATACATTGCTAACGAAATATGTGTATATGGATGGAGGAATTAAAAGCAGGATGATGGCGGATTTAAATCTACTGAAAAAGAATTGATTTTGACAAAATTTATCAATAAAGGGTAAAATGTGCCAATTCTGATACAAATGGAAATGACAATTTTAGTTTTATCGATTGAGAAGTCCTTGATTGAATCAAAATTATGCCCAATTAAAATAAAGTTTCATTTTAAACTTCGATTGAATTAATTACTTTGTAAACGGAGTATACGCAAAATCATGAAGTACTGAAATTTCTAAAATTTACATTCAGCCATTTCTACCATATTCAACCCTTTTTTTAAAAAATATATTCTGAATTTAAAAGAACACTAAATGAATTTAAATATCTTGTATTACAGCTCATGTTATTTGTAAGCTTTCGGTACAGAAAACATGTAGCAACTACTTTAAACAGTATCATATACGATAAAGAAGATTTTTTGTTAAATTTAAAATTGGAATGCACTGTGCAGTGTAATTTTATTGCAGACAAGTCTGGTAGGCTCAAATAAAATTTTATAACTATTGCTTCATGGAAACATTTCAAAGGGAAGGAGGAATAAAAAAAAAACTATAAAAAATGGAAAAACTAAATGACGAAACTGTATGAAAAAATGAACAATAAAATTCTGGGGGAGGGGGAGAGACATGCAATGTTTTTTTATTTTTTTATTTTTATTCATGCTTAATTTTGGCAAATAGAGATTCGTGAATCTACAATATATAGTCAACGTGCTTTGTCCAGTTTATTAACATAATACCCGCAAATACAATGTAACCTAAAATATCTTCACTATACATGCCTAGACAAGTCTTAATTCCACAACCACCATTTTTTTTTTTCAAATTTTTAAATAATAAATTTAATACTAATTTTAAGTAGAATACAAATAAAACTGACTTTGAGAATACATTATTTATAATACATTATTTTAAGAAAAGTTAGCTACGCTTATAAAATTTTTTTATTCATCTTACAACTTTTACATTACTTACATTCTTCCTCTTCTTTTCAATTTACTTTAATATTAAATTATATGTTTTAATTCTTATATTTTAAAACTCACAATAACAGTAATAAATAGAATTAAAATAGACATAAATGAGACTGATTTCAATTTTATTGAATTTCATAACATTGTATTACTAAATTTATCACTTGTTTAGTAATGAGTTTTGTCCACGGGGCCTTATTTTCTTTTATGACTATCGCGCAACAAAATGCAGATACAATTACCTTAATGGTGTTCTAAAGTTATGGAGCGTGCAAACATCTTTTACAACTGTCCGTTATTCAACCACTTCTTAAATAATGGATAAGACTTTACAGCTACATTTTACAATACCTTAAAGATGCCCGAGAATCAGTATCAGAGTTCCTATACAGAAAAATATAAAATTAAATTTCTCGAAACAGAAGTAATAACGCATTGAAAGAATGTCAGAGGATCAACTGTTCTGGAAGAACATTTCATTTCCATTAGTATGCACCCAGAATTTTAAAACATATAAATGCTTAGGAATCAGACTTGATATAAACTGGAAAATATTCAAGAATTAAAAATGAATCACCATTAGCAGAAACAGTTTTAGCTGACTTGCAGGATCCATACTTTAAGAACTCAGAAGACTCTTCTAAATTTTTCATTGCGACTCAGTGGGGTAATTTAAATTGAAATCTAATGAAATCAGCAATCTCAAAATTTTTTCACAATACCTCAGATTAAGTCTTAAAATATAAATCGCCGTCAAAAACTATTTTAGACGACAATAACAGAATCAAATTGTTCCAACAAGAAATGCAGCGATAATACTAGTATTGATAAAAAACAAAAAACAAAGGGGGGGAGGGAGGTGCTACTGTTTGTGTGTAACTAGCGCTGATATTGAGAATGTCCACAGATTAGATGAAATCTAGAATTATGGAAAATAAGGCAAAAGAATTCATCTTATCATTTACTGTGTTATAAAATTACGAGGTGATTGGCTCCAAATATTTGGCCATTTCACTGAAGCAAAAAGAATATAAATCCATTCACAATTTATTCAATAAACTAATAACAAACATTTAAAAAAATAATTCATCTTTATTTAAAGCGAATGAAGCAATTCTTATACAAACGTATCTAGATATCAGAATTAAGAGGTTATTAACGTGTTTCAAGAAGAGTAAAAAAGAAGCACTTTATGATTAATGATAACGAATATCTTGGTTTAGAGAGTACAGAGATATTGTTATATAATATCTCAAACTTAAAAATACATTCGAAACTGATTAAAGATACATAGAACACTGAAGAAACACTTGAAAACTGTAAATAGCTCATGCTTAACAGTAGAAATTTTAAAAGAATAAATCCTCATGAAGCATTTAAATATCAATATCTTTTTCCTATATAGAAGCGTTGAATAATTCAAAAATTTACGTTAAATTTGTATTCATCCCAGAAAGCGTTGATATAATTCAAACTTCAATTTAATCAATATGTATATAATGTCTATTTAATTTTCTAAAAGAAAGAGTTTTCCTGGGAAGAAATTAGTCATTCTTTCATCAATTTTTTAAAAAGTTGTCTTATTAAGCAGTTAAAAATTAAAGTGTTATTTCAAAAATGATAATTCTCTTTCTAAGTCGCAAATTTTCTTAAGGTTGATCTAATAGTTATTAATATATATTTAGAATTTAGAATTCATTAATATAATAATACCTTTGAATTTTGAAATAATTTATTAAAAATAATTGTTATATATGACACATAAAATAGTGACAGCTGAAATGAGAACAATAATTCTTTTGTAGTCTTCTAAGTTTCCTTTTAATTTTCCCGCCTCTGTTTTCTTAAGGGATCGATTTTTAGAATTACATTATTTTCGGGAGTGTAAATTGCATTACACTCGATTAATTTTAAAAATTTTGTATAACGTAACATTTATAAATAAGAAAATATATAAAAAATTTCAAGAGATTCTTACAGTTATATGTTTTTCAAATATTCACATCTGTGTCATTAAACAGGATGAAAGTCGGTGGTAGATTGCAACAAAGACAAAATTAATAGTTATGGAGGAAAGATACTAACTGTATATTGTAATTTCATGAAAAGAACTACTATACAATTCTAAGAAAGTTTAAAAATGAATATGAACACAAACTCTGCAAAGAAAGCTTCATTGAATTCAGATTTTGTTTCATGGAAATCGCAATGCGAATTTAAAGCCAAATAAGTAACTGGCTCTCTATGTAACATTTCAATGATATCCAGCAGAACGAATTACAGTATTCAATGCAACCAACCGCAATTTTCATCCAAATTATGTGTATGTGTGTTTTGTTAAAAGAAAACTGTCTTTTTTTTTTATGAATATCTTTTCAATAACAGTTTCCGTTCATGTCGATTTCCTCATCAGTTTCACGAATTCAAATTGTTAGCACACAAACCAAATCTTTTAAAATGATTTCGAATATAATATTTTACTGAATGTACTAGATTATTTTTTAAATAATGTTATTAATCTGTCATCTATTTAACAATACCAAATTAATTCAATTGTTAAAAAAAAATTCGTGAAGTTGCTTGAATTAAAAAAAAAAAAAAAAGACTCTTCCTAACAAGAAAAAAAAACTACACTCAATAATGACTATACATCAAATTGTTTACAATCTTAGTTAAAATTTTTGATCAATACAAAAAATGATTTACTGTTGATTATTCTTCATGATTATAATAAACACCTGAATAAAAATTTACAGGATTCTCATTAATTAAATAGAACAAATGTTTATTGTTCGAACGAACGAATATTTATTATAAGCCAATTTAAATTTGAAAGACTGTAAAAATAAAGAGATAATAGCATTTGTTTTATAATTTATATGAAGTTTACCATCATAAATCAATTGCAACAATCAAGTCATCAAATAATGTAAAATAACAGCACGTTTTGTGACTGAACAGTAAATCGTAAGGAAATGGTTAATCTTGTAGGACACTATTCATCTAAAAAATCGAATAACGCACAATTCTCCTTCCTCTTTTCGTTAATGCTTATTATAATAGCATGTTCTGATTCACCAACCCGCAAAAGAAAAAAGAATGAAATACAGCGAAGATTATAGAGAAAAATTTTCTTTCATCATACATCTTTTTACAATGATCACGAATCTTTTAAAATAAAAATTTTTAATGGAATCGTGTACTCATATATTTTAGACAATAAAAACAAACTTAGGCCGTTGTTTGTCATTAGAACTCAGCCGCTCTTTCAAGGTTACAACTACAGATTCAGTAGTGGATTTTTTTTTTCCCTTCTTCCTCCCTCTCCCCTTGCCCCTCAGTTTTGTTTAAAGTTCCAATTACAAGACTGCTGGCAAAAGTTCTAGGGCCGACTAGTGACAGCCTTCATTCAAAAAAAGTAGTTTAAAAAATCCCAAACAAGCAAGACTCTCATTGAAGTAAAACGAGAAAAACGAATACCTGCTAACAAAAGAAACAAATATGAATCGGTTGAAGAGCTTAAATGCTATTAACCCCACTCCAAGTGTAACTTTGAAGTGTTTCGTTTTCCACAATGAAGTGCGAGTAACAATTACTTGACATACATTTTTATTTTTTCTCAAGCCTCTCAATACCTATTTCCATTCAAGAATTCTTAAAGCTTTCGAGGACCACAATTAATTTTTTCTCAGAATTTGCAAATTTCTTTGTAAACTAAGGAAAAAACAAATAATTAAGATGCCAATGAATGGCAAAGTCACAATGTACTGGACTCAGAGAGATATTCAGATGAGCAGTTCCTATCGTACCCATCAATAGATGAATCTTTTTTCGGCCTTCATTGCGACAATCATAGACTAAGTATCGGGATATCCTTGGGTGCAAGCCCGAAACATCTATATCATGCTCAGCAATGATGGTGCGAGCGTGAATTCTGCTTTAATGGATGAAAGGATCTTAACGAGATAACATGAATGCTGGCGGGAACGGCCTTCGGATATAAAAAATACGTCATATTTTGTCTCTTGATGTACGAACACTGAATTAAAATACAACCAAAATCTTTTGTAATTCTTTTCATCTTTCCTACTTAACATCCGAATGTCTACCAAATATAGATTGTTAATAATATTTTATTCCATCATTTTTATTTATTTATTTTCATCATTAATAATAATTGTCAGAATTTACACAAAGTTTGATTATATGATCATCAAAAAAAATCATTTTCCATCCAATCAACAAGAAGCAAAATCTAAAACATATATATTATTGGACTTGAAAGATGCAATACTGAATGCTTAAATCAAATTCTTTAGAAATAAACATTTATCTAATTAAAAATAAAAAGCAATCCTAAGTTTTTAAAAAAATCATGATAATAAAAGGATAAATTAAAAGAAATTTCAAAAATGTATTAAGATTTGTGAAACTGCATCCAACAGAAAGCAATATCTTGATTTGGGAGAGCAATACGCACAGTAAAACTTGTAATAAATAATACATGTAAATGTCTCGGTCATCAAAAACTGAAACAAGTTTTCTATTCCAAGAAGGTGTCTAATGTTTACTTAAATAGCAATTATTTTGGCTGGTTGCAAGATGATGGAAAGGTTATTTTAAACGTTACATAAAAATATTTAACTGTTAGACATTTTATAATTTCGATTTTTAGAACAGATAAATTATCTGCAATTTAACAACTGGTTCAGTGCAAGCGAATCTATGTGTGTGTATATATAAGGGGAGGGGGGAATGACGAACAATATTATTTTTCACTTAATTTAGAACTGCTGTTTATTTGAATCGCCATTTAAAATAAAACACAAAAAAATGGAAACAGCAGGACAGGAAGAATTTAAATTACACAAGATATATTGCAAGTTAATGCAAAAGAAACACTGACACTGAAAACACTGACTTACATTTCATTCTTACCGATCTATCATCTTTTAAAGAGTAACTAGGCAAGTTTCCAATGAATCTATCCGTTTCACAAAGTATGCTAAACCTGGACAAGAACAATATAAATTACGTTTCAACAAACCATACTAGAAATAGAAAACCTTCAAACATGCAGCCAGCTCAGCTGGCATTAGCAGATTTCAAAGGGAAGCTTTCAATGGGGAACAAAGAGCTTTGATTTTGTTCTATTGCGTGTTCTTGATGGAATTACAAAGAGTGAAAAGTCGTTAACAAATCTTACCGCAGGATATCTAACTCACAATCAAATTTTACGTACAACTGTACGAATGAAGAGGAAGTCATGCACATCTGTTTTTCCCCATTTTTAAAGGGAACCAAGTTCATTACCAAAATTACTTTTACATGAAATTGCTAAGCTTACACACATCCAAGGATATTTGAGTGTGAATGTGTGTTAACATTAAAATGAAATTCCTCTACAATAAAATTCGCTACTTAATATAATTTTAATATAGTATAGAGGATCGTTTTATACATTTTCATTATTTTTAAATATCATTGAAACGACATTGGTTGGTTTATAATAAAAAATAAAAATTCTTGCATTCAACAGCAATACTGAAACATTTGATGATTATTATCTTCAATAGTTGATGACTAAGCAACAAGGTCTAGTCGAGTTATGTTGTTTAAAATAAATGCAATGTAACAGGTGATCCAATAAAATAAGAAATAAAACTAGAGTTCTTTTAAAGCTTTCAAGAGAAAAAAAATGCAGTGATCCGAGTAACATTTTACTGCAAGATATGAAGAAAACAATAAAAATGTTTAATGAACAAAGTTAAATAGTAAAATCTTGTAAAATTACTAAATACAGAAAAAGACGAAATAAAGATCAATGAATCATAGTATAATGATTTTCTTTATTCATAATTTTGTTATCCCAGTTTTAAAATGGGAGAAAAGGTAACAATTCCAAATTCATTTCCTCTGATAAAACACTTTTGGAACAATAATGCAAAGAAAACCATCAAAAATAAGCACGTTTTCTTTGTCATAGCTGTCCAAATGTTCTGCACCTCACGATTACTTTTAAAAAGGACATATTTTTACATTAAAACACACTTTAAAGTAAGCTACTTGTTACGAAATAATGTTTCATAAAAATAGAGTGAGCATATTAGTAAATGCAAAATTCAGGTAAGTCTCTCTCTCTCTCTCTCTTTTTAATGCAGGCATGACTTGACCAGAGTCTGCATAGGAAATAAAAACCTCACAATAAATCAAGGCTTTATTTTTAAAATGTACGGTTCGGTTAGTGATAAAAAAAAATACTACCTTCTTTCTTAATGCAGAAGTCATACAAGTTACTCATACGATAATAAGCGATTTCTGCACTCGACAAGATAATTCCTTTAACTAGCTCCCCAATGCAAACTTTTAATACAGCATTTAAGCCGATTTATTCAAGAAAATCTTACTTCTTTTTCTCATTTCGTAACCGTCACATTCTATTAAGCATATGATCCTTGGTCATTTAGTTCACAGACAATTTTATGGGACAGGCGTTAAAATATATGATGATAGAGCACAAATTGAAATACAAATTTCTTTTCCGACATTTAAGCATAAATTCCTGGAAATTACTCAATATATAAAATTTTACGTGATAATTTTTTGGTTTTAGGAAAATATCTCGGTTCCAAATTTAGATTTTCTTTAATGCATATATTGTTCTTGCTAACAATGGAATTCCTGAAGCTAGATCATATTAAATTGTTCATATTTCTTTTAGAGCCCAAAAAGCAGATATCTTAAGGGAAGAATTAATAGATGTCATAGATTCATTCATATGGAAGACGGAAATAGACAGATGTTAGAAAATGATATTAAAATAAACTCAAATAATCTGGAATTTATTACATAAATATACTAAATATTCACAAGGGTATTTTTCACTTACAAAAAGAGCATTTCAATTTAAATTACACTTAGTGTTGTATTCATAACATTCTCTAAAGGTAAACGACAATTCAAATCGGTTCGTAGGGATAATACCAATACAAAATTACAAAAGAATAGAAAACAATAATAATAAGGGAGAAAAGCAACTTTCAGCAATACAACAGTTTTGAAAACCTCGTATTTGAAACTGGTTGCATGTAGCGATAGTAAACACATGGAAGATAGAAGACATTATGCTACACCTATGAAATTTTGATGAGCTATGCTGCTGTAAATAGGATGGGGAAGTGAGAAACCCACGTCACAAAATGATAAGATTACAGTCGAGTAGATACGATTAATATGCTCATGCGAGTCATGGCTTTTCGGCAGTCGCAAAAAAGATATCGAGATGTGCTTCGAATATGAGATGCCAACACATCCGACTTCATTATTTTGATTACCAAAGTACATACCAGAAATGGGACGAAAAAAACTATGTTATTTAATAACTAAGATAATCTAAGACTAGGATATTCAGCATCCACGTTTTTCGTTGATGGTGATTTCCTATTAAGTTGCTGCCTATGAAAAATGCATAAATAGTTATTCAAGTTATTTGTAGAGGTTGTCAATAGATCATGAAGATAAACCATTTGTAAGTTTTTGATCATGAATTTGAATAAATGCAAAAATATTGGAATAAAATGAGAGAAGTACTGGCTTATTAAATAACTAAATTCGGATATTTATTTTTCACTAACAGAAAATGAATTTGAGATGCAAAAGGAAAAATAAATACTCTCGCCCTATTCCTTTCCTTGGAGGAAAGGAGATTTTTAAAAAGTTGAAAAATAATTGATTCTTTTTCACTAAAATTGATATCAAATAATTTGATAGCATTGCTATTTGAGATTATATAGATTTAAGAGTACTTCTTCATTAAAAAGAATCAGAAAATTTGTAGAATAATGATTTCCTAACATGATAAGGTTGTCATTTTAGCCAAATAAATATCATAAAAATGTAAGTGGTTTTGTCTGAAACTTAGACTATATCATTAGCAACTAATGAAATTTTTTTAAGAGTATACTGACTTTTCACGCCCTTGGAGAATGAATATGATAATGAAATAAATGTAATAATTTCAATATCGTAAATCAAAGTCACATAGTTTCATATTTTAAATAAAATTAGAAAAAAAAAGAAAAAAAAAAGAATGCTCGTTAATGTTTTACACAAAAACGAAATTTCAGTAAAATGTATATTTATACATGAATTCACCAAATAAATATTTTTGTTCCTTTACAACTACAAGAGTTATTGGAAGGAATCGGCAAGCATGAAAATAAAACAGATTTCACAAAGTAAAAATCCATCGGATCCACAGCAAACTATCTAAATTTGATATGATTTTGAAAATCTAATTGTTTAATTTGTTGTTTTTATGAAAACAACACTATATACAGAACTATATTTCATTAAGTCAACTAAGCCACTGTTATTTGTTTTGTAGCAAGCAACGCTGAGCTCATCTTAACGACAGTTGCCGCCGAATAGCAAGAATTTATGGTGTACTCATTTTCATAAATTTTATAATTCAAATTTACAAGTGAAAAATCAACATTTTATTTATTTTTTTACACATTCTGGTCAAAAAAACTTTTGAAGAAATTTGTTGATATATTAGTAAAATTATATTACATATTGGAAATAGTATACCAAGAATAATTTAAAGAAAAAATGAAATGCTCACTATCGACTGGCAATCGCTACTTAGTGAAAAATGAGCGTTTTAAGTCAGAAACGATTTAAGCCTCACCACCCCTACCAATTTAAACTGGAAATTGTCATATATATATATATATATGAGAGAGAGAGAGAGAGTTCGTCAAGAGGAAAACTAAATAAACTCATTTTTTATTAAAAACATTTGACACTATGTATAATTAAGCTAATAAATGGTTCAATTTTAAAATATTTGAGAAATAATAATTCATCTGAAGAAACAGGAGCTGAAATTCGGTTTCATTTAATAATTTTAAATATAATATCAATTCTCCGTCTCATTAAAATGCCTCTAGGAAACTCCTATTTTCTTCACAGGTTGCGCTATTTTAAAATTGCTATTGGCCACTTCTAATATTCATGGATAGTTGAAGCAAGATAGCACCTCTAGCCAGACGCATTTCGAAATACCAGTCCGGTTTTTATTTTTAACGCCCTTTATCTCTTTCTCTCCCAAATTTATCATTAAATTCTAAACACGGAAACGGTAAATGCGCACTTCAGAAATCACGGTGAGAATTCATCCCTTTGGAATATTCAAGATTGCTAAGGTTTTCAAGAAGATGCACTTCACTCCCATGCCTTTTCACTTATCCACAACAGATATACACAATAAATTAAAACATTTGGAGATAAGCAGAAACCAATAAATAAATAAATAATAGTCCAAAGAAAAACTTAAATTTTTCACTATTACTGTAGAACTAAAGGGTACTATTCCTTATTTTCACAGTAAAAATTGAGCAATAAATAAATAATCCTTTAAAAATAAAAAACAGTTTGTCTTTTTGATTCTTTCTTTACACCCAACAATTATCCTGATCATTTAAGACAGAAATTACTTATTAAGAAAATGTCCTCTATTCAATTATTGATAAACTTTCTGATAGTATATTTTAAGAAATTTTCTACTGATCTCTATGGTAACCATAGTGATAAAAAAAAATGTGTTGCTATACAATATGATTATTCATATTAATCGTTATCAATGGCGGATTATGTACTTTGGGGGCCCAAGCACTACGCATTAAGAAGCACTTCTTTTAATAACTGGTCAATCTAGTTTCACATTTCACCACATTTTAAATTTAAAATCGACATGTTAATAATTAATTTTAATTTAGTTTCCTACTGTAGGAATTTTTAGAAGTAAATGCTTTTAACTCCTTAAGTCATTTAATGATGAATTTCAATAATTCAATGTGAACAATGTAGTTCTAATGTTTTAAAAATTATATATATATATTTTTACAAATTTATTCATTAGGCTTCTAAGCTATTAATAATTTTTAACGGACTTGCCTATTGCCCTCCTCAGCTCAGCTGTCTAGTCGGAAATCCTCTACTGGTCGTTGTAATTTATTAAAATTGGGTAAACTTTGCAAGATGTGCTATAACTTGTTAAATATAAATCAGCAAATGCATTCTTATGAAGCAAAGATTAGAAAATCTAAGTTAACTAGTCTGAAGGAAGTATATTTAATTAAGAATCATATTGTTTAATAAAAAATAAAAATGCGCCACAGTAATTTTTAATACAATTATTCATTTATATAATTCAGTACTATTGGTATATTCAAATGCTAGCGCTATCCATAGTGAATTGATGGTATTGTCATCGAGGACGGAAATCGCCCCAGTTTCAAAGCTCGATTCCATAGAGTAAGAAAGTATATATATAATTTACTATGCAGGGGTTGAAACGGCTTCATACTGATGTAGAACAGACGTCAGGAAAGTAGGTTGCTGCCTGGATCGTTCAAACGATCTCTATGATATCTGTCCCTAACAGCCACAAAGTAATTTTTTCAAAAATGAAAAGTTAAACTAACAAATCGAATGTTGACCGTATATTTTTAATTTTAAATTAAGTAGTGTCTGAGCAATATTCAATGCAGATAACTTGATACTACATGCATTGAATTGCCAATCAGGCATTTACTTTGAGAGACCCGAACGCTACATCGATCAGAATTTTTAACATGTTTATTTATACGTCTAAAATACGAATGTATCAGAAATTTCAATTTCATTACAATATAATTTAATCTAGCATACTAAAAATAACAGTCTAAGAAATCAAAAAAAATTATTAAAACAAAGTCAGACGGGCAAAAGATACAAAAAAAAAAATGATCCACTTGTTCCATGAAATGAATTCCATAGAATATATAAAATTTCTTAAAATAAATTTGATTATTTTACTATCACATCTGTTTCAGTAATAATTTATTTATATGAATCATAAATATTTTTGATAAAAAAGTATAAATAGAGTTACAGTTATGAATTTTTCTTTCGGTAGTGAATGAAACAATAGGCATATTTCTTCTTTCAAAACAATGTACGCGCTTCATCGATGTCAAAGCAATAAAAAAAAAATCTTTACAGTAGATATGACGTTCAGCGAAGCAAGATATTACGATAGAATGTATCGAAAACTGATTTTAAGCAGCAACTTACATAAAATAAATTTAATTTCTTTTTTATTTGTGCATTTTTAAAAAAGGCGTATAAACTTCATTTTGTAGCAAAGACATATAACATTACTGTATTTGAAAATGAACAATTGTACAGTACTCTAATGACACTAGTTTTTAAGAAACTGAAAAAGATAATCGTGGTTTTCGACATAAAAGTTCACTCAAGCAAGTTTCTATTGCAATGAAAAAGAAATATAGCATCTATATTCACATCTTTTCCACTTTCAGCCTTATTTCAGATTTTTAACCGTGAATGATCATAAATCTCTTTGCTGAATAATATATATAGTATGCCTATACTGAACAAAAGCATTAAACTGGAGTAACATTTAAGATGAAAAATGTTCTCCAACAGATTCGGTTCATTCTTTAATGACACACTATGGCTTCCAAGTTCCGCTATAAGGAATCACACTTCAAACAAAGCTGTGCTTCAGATTTCTGTCACTGGTAACATTAATGTATCTGATATGACGACACTCCTTACGTTATTAAAAAGAAGATGAATTAATTTCAAAACACATCAAACGACGAGGGCAGCATCTAAGCAGGTTTCTACTACACTGATTAGACGTCTCATTTATTAAATCGGTAAGAATGTATCATGGGATTAAAAATTATTTCAGGCAATTTATACGCATAGATTTAAAATCTAAATTTTAAGTCCTTTATAATCAATTTCTATGAAATTTTGTAAGCAAAAAACTGTTTCTTAAGCTGTCGAAATCCTTGAAAAAATATGCGGGTATCATTTAACTGTCCTTGGAAGAAAAATTTTCCAAGATCATGGTAGCTTTAAAATATATACAGATGAAAAGTGACCTTCCAGGGAAAGTAAACTCTTTACATATAAAAGCATAGTCTGTTTTCAATAAGAAGTCAACAGTGACTGAAGTTAACAGGCGTAAATTATTCAACAGCTGATTAACAATTATTACTAATTACTGTCATGTTTTAATAATTGAAATTAAATTTAGAGACAGAAGAGCAAATCAAAACTTTCATTAAATAACTATGGCAATGTTAAAAGAAAAAACAATGAGAATAACAGTTAATCCATTCACTGTCAAAGACCTTAAAACTATCAATTATTTGACGAATTAAACGGTGCTTGTTTTCCTTACTACAGGAGAAACATCTTTAATTCATTCGGTATTCTATTTGCACTATAATAAAGCATTCATCTAAGAATGGATCAAACGGCTTATTTATAGTAACATGGAAGTCATTTATTTCTCCTCTATGCATGTTTGTTTAATTTGGCACACTTCCTTCATTATGATCAAGACCATTTTTCGAGTGACAAACACCTGCGCATACTGAAAAAATAGCAAAACTAACTGCAGAATGGATATGACGCGCATTTGGCTTAGAACCTTCAGAGATAAATGAGCAAAGACTATCTCAGATATAAAAATAATGGAAGCAGTAGCAGATTCGACACTTTGTAACCTCAGGCAAAGGAGAATATAGTCAATTTAGCTTCACATTTCAACTATTTTTTAACTTAAATGAACATGTTAATGATTTATTTTACCGTAATTTTTTTATTTCAGTAAATTTGTCAATATTTATATTTTTATTCATTATTCAATAGATATATCACATAATGAAAAAAATGAATAAAGTAAAATTTCCTGAAAAATAATTTAAATTGTTATTTAAAGATTTCTTCACTTAAAAAATTACAACATCTAAAAATTATGATAAATTAAAAGGAAGTAATAAAATCCAAATAAATATACAATTTAAAAAATTTATTTTACAGGACCTGCCAGTTGGATTATAACTTAACTAATTAAATGAATAATTATTATTTCAATATATTAACAAGAAATTAATTATATTTTAACATTATATAATTCACGAATTTGTATCCGCACAAATTTATTTATTTAGCAACTACGCAAATGATATTTTTTAATCGGCTTTCAGCACAGCTGTCTATTAGCAAATCTACCATTGAATAGAAATGGATTTGTAAAACTAGGGTTAAGCGCCATTACATCGCCAATAAAAGGATAAGCACGAAAGTATTTGTAACAGTAACATGATGGAAATAAAATGAATTTTATCCGATTAACACATACTGGCAGTTATAGAGATAAATACTACAAATCGAAAGTTTCTTTTAAAATGTAATCTAGAAAGAAGAATTTAAACGAATCAATGACATTCCCAGCCTGGAATATAATAAAAATAAAAATAGATATTTTTTCAAAAGTAATGTATATAAATAACAGTACTACCCTTACAAATTAATTTGAATTAGTTTCTTTCCTTTTAAAAGAATGGGAAATAGTGTAAAATATACTTTTAATAAGGTAGTTTAAACTATCTTTGTTGGTTTAAATGTCTGAAAAGTTGTCCAATTAAGAGTTATAATTAGAAATATTAGTTGAGTGCGATATCGGAGAATGTTCTCGTCTGTGCATAAAGAAAACAGTATTTAAGTGTATGTTATAGAAACGTAAATATTCAATGAATGCTATTTTATTTCTTTTATTTTTCAAGTGTAGAATGAAAAATGTGCTTAAACTTTGATACCATTCAGTTGTATACCTCGATAAGCGTCTGGCATTCCCTATGACCTTGCTGTTGGTATTTGATTGAATAAAAAGATAAAAGTCAATGTTACATTAATGGAGATGCATTTAACATAATATAAGTGATTTAAAATCAGTATCTCGAAGACTAAACAATTTTGCCACTTTACTTTTAAAAAACAAGGAAACAAGATTTTTCATTAAACTGAAGATGCCATCATGAAAACAAAATATATCAAAGATGCAAAAAAAAAGGTATTAATAAAAATAAAAATGCAAGTATTAAAAAAGAAGGAAAAGCCTTGCTTGTTTTTCATGCATTTCGTTATTTGTTAGAGAAAAGACTAGTAATTTTATACAAAGAATTAAAAAGATTTAACATTTTTTAATGTAAATAGTTTGCTTTTAATATGAGTAAATGAGAAGTTATTTTCTAATTTAAATCATATCCAAACACCAAAGTTAATACAATTAAATTTGTTATAATAATTATGCTCACACCAGTACATTCGAAAATTATCCCAATGGAACGTAAATAATAAAGAATAGAAGTGCAAATATTATTGAATTAAATTCTAGCAACTTTATTAGAAAAAATACAACATGTTCACCCAAACGAATATTCCCCATATAGAGTGCATTAATAGAAAGAAAGAAAAAAAATTACATAAACGTTAAGCATTAGCGAATATAAAAAGTAACAAAATCCAAACAGATTGACCATTCATAGATTAAATTATTTAATAAGATTTTAATGATAATCCTTTTATTAAACCTTTTAAACAAAAGGAAATAGTTTAAAAAATACATTTGCCACATTATACAATTACAATGAGTTATTTAAATTTTATACGTACAGACCTTTTCATTCGCATACATAAAGTAAAGTAAGCAAAAAGGAAAGTTTCTAAAGGATGAAAAAATGCATTTGTCATTAAAAAGACTTAGAAAATCGACACCAAATACTTATAATATTACGACGTTCCAAATAAA
This sequence comes from Argiope aurantia, assembly GCA_026543865.1. Taxonomy (NCBI): domain Eukaryota; kingdom Metazoa; phylum Arthropoda; class Arachnida; order Araneae; family Araneidae; genus Argiope; species Argiope aurantia. The sequence continues at coordinate 1,073,912 of JAPMOR010118671.1, read as the reverse complement.
ATTTAAAAAAAAGATATTCAAACGGTTGTGCATTTTTTTTTTTTACATATTTTCTACTACTACTACTACATATCCCATGTACGCATAAAAATGTTCTTTAAATATCTTTATAGTTAAGCTTATTAACAAGTCCATCCTTCGACCTTACAGATCTAATATTTCTAGCATTACAATTCTGAAATTAAAATCCTATCACTGTTATATAGTTATTTATAATGTTCGTAATTATTCTACAACATATAAAAAAACATTTATTTAAATTAAAAGAACTGAAACCTCGCCAACTCGCTGATATTCAACTTTTCTTAATTACCGCTTCAGATTTTATATTGGTATAGCCATTAGTATGCATTGCAATAATAGAGATGGTAAAAATTAAATAATTCACAAATAAAATATAATTTAATAATTGTTTTAATTAATTTTGAATAATTTAATATATGGTTGATAAAAAAAATTACATTTTTGACATTATATAGGTAAGTTTCAAGAAATCGTTACTAAACAATTTTTATTGCGAAGAAATGTAACCGGATCGATTTGATTTTTGAATCAAAAATTTATAAAGATATAGAGTGTTTCGCTTCATTAAAAAAAAATTCATAGACATCTGATAATTTTTAATTTGTCATTTCCTCATTATTCCTGAACAAATTAAAGGTTTTGTCAGATACGCATTTATTGTTCGCAATTACCGTGAACGATTGAGCGTTGCCACGCACTTTTCGAGTTTATACATACTTCAATTGGTAAGGCAGGATTTTTTGAAAAAACGGAAACACAATCAGCTTGAAAAGAACACAATAAATTGTAGGTGAGGGAAATTCACACAGTCAGGTGCGATTTTGACCATAATGTTGTTTTGGCAATAGGTTCTTCGCCAAATTCCAAAATCGCATGTTCAATTCGAGAAAAATTTGATAAGGAATTATGAGCGCAATATTTTTTAATATACAAATACTCCTGCCCTTTAGTTAATAACTAACTATTCTAAGTACTAGAAAAAAAATCGAATGGCTACGAATGCGTGGTACAAAAAAAGTGAAGAACAGCCCTAACCTACCACATTCTAAAGAAATTCACTCAAAAATTAACTACAAACTTCTATGATAATCTACCTCCCATTAAAACTCCTGTAAAAGCCTGAATTCTAATGTAAGATATTAACGAGTCAAAACTGAAAAGACATCGAATTATCCTCAACCAGTAACCCATCAAAGACCAAGCAGCAAATACATCTACGAACCTTTTGGTCCTGGTTCGACCCGGACTTCACTAGATCCTTATACCTGCCCGCGCCTCCCGCTCTTTTTTTCATTTAGTAATTTTCTAACTTCAAGTATTTAAATTAATTTTATATAAATAAAGAAAATCTTAATCTTCAAATTATTTAATAATATTACATGCTGCAACTCTTAGGTTTAGTTTCTATCATTTTCAAGTCACAGTTGTCAAAATGATAGGGCTTACACACCAATATGCTGCAACCATCTTCAATGATCTCAGCATCAAAATGAAAATTTAAAATAATAACTAAAAATACACTTGTTCTATTCAAATCACTGTGGCTTAATACCAATCATATGCTCTAGTACCAATGTTCAATAATACAGAATGGATTAGTTCTATTTTCACTTCACTGAAATAGAGCACAGAAAATTATGCACTTGTATCAAGGAATTATAAAAATATATAACAGAAAAGGTTGAAAATGCATTTCAAATAGCATGAAATAAATACCTTCTTACTTAATGATGATTAGTAAAAGAATAAAAATTATTTTTACAAGAGATATATTTATTTTAATTTTCATATCATGCAGAATAGGTTTACTTGTGCTGTATGTACAATATTTTTAAAAAAATATTCTTAACAATAAGCAAATAAAATTTGTGATGACTTCATATGTTAGATTTTGATTATGAATAAAATTAGGATATTGTCTTTCATACATTGCTCAGATAAATATTAAATTAACTATTGTGAGTAAACATTTAAAACCAACTACAGTTTATATTACTTTTCCTTCCATAGAATGATAACTTTGATATGGATTAATTTTTAATTTGTCCAAGACAAAAATTTGAATTGAATTCACAGAAATACTTTGCTTTCCATTTCAATATTTAGGGCATTTGGGGGGGGGGGGCTTAATTTGATCAAGTATTAAATAAATCTTTCAATTAACCAAACAAATATTAAAATGCAATTTCTGCAACATTTACCCATTAAATTTCAGAAGAATGTTCCAGTAAAAACTGCTTTGTGTTTTTAATTAGAAACAAGCTATAGATAATGAGAAAGGGGTAATATTGCTATCAAGCTAACAGACATTAGAATAATAATATTTAACCAAAGGAAAAATTGACTGTTCTCATTAGTTTTTATAGTATAAATATGATAGTTATTATACAGGTCCTCATAATTTTTAATATTCAAGAGAAATGATTATTTTAATAATCTTAAATAAACAATTCAGATATAAGCAATCTAAATTTTTATATATTGACTAAACAATTATTAATATTTTCTCCACACATATATTTATAATTGGTAATATTACATAATAATAACAATTGTATATCAATAATCTCCAACACATATGTTTATTTTCTGTAAATATTTTCTTTACAGAATATAAAAATATAATTTATATATATTTTTAACATATAGCAAAACCCATTTAAAAAAATATAGATACAATACTGAATTCAGTCACCAGAACAATATATAATTGGACGAGGGATGGGGGTATCCTTCCAATGATAATACGAAAGAATCCTTTATTGAATAATAATCTGTCTATTTCCTCTTTTAAAATATCTCTTGTGATCATTACTACTAAAGCTGAATTGGAATAATGCATAACTTTAAATGAAACATCAAACAGAAAAAAAATCCATCCTTCAAGTGACAAATTATCAGCAATAAAAAAAGGGGGGAGGAAAAAGAATCATAAAATAACTATAAAAATAGAGATGCTGTTTGAGGCTACCAGACTGCAATGCAGTTAGAAGTGCATGATATTGAACTTATTGCTAAAAACTTATTTTTAAGATTAGAAACATTGTTTTGCCACAGAAACTTCCCACAATAATAAAAAGTAAATAAAAATATCAGAGATGGTTTCTTAAAATGTAACAAGACTTTTGAAAAAAAATCCTACTGAGAAAAGATTTGCTTAAACCATCACTGAAACTAAAAAATTTCAACTTTATAATTATTTAAATAAAGTATCTATTACAAAGGAGAAAACAAAATTACCTTCATAATGATTCTTAATGATGAAAAAGTGTTTGATATAAGGTATCTGATGAAGAGTAACCTGAATGAAATCAAAATATGCATTTGAAAAAAAAAAAACTATTGCCAAACTATTTAACAATAATGATCCTAGAACCAAATTTTCCCCCCAATCTATTGCTTTATTAGTAGATCTGTTGATAGTTATTTTTAGAGCAGATTTTAATCAAGTAATATTAAAGAAATTATTAGTCTAATTAAAGGTTTGTCAAAATATAATATACTACACCAAATATTATACAAACATATTAAAACCATTCACAGAAATCAAGGCTTTGAAGTCAAATTTTTTTAATTAATTTAAATAAATTCAAATAAAAACTGTGGATATAAAAATGAAAATTGATTAAATAGACAATATGATGTTGATCAACATGTTCAATGTTAATGCTAAAGTATAAATGCAAAAAAAAAAAAAAAAAAAAGACTAGTGACACAAAAAAAAAATTATATAAGACGTCAGAAAAAGTTGCACTTACATTTGGGGGGGGGGGGGATTTATCAAGCTAACTTAAACTTCAATGCTAGCAAAAGAGTAATAAAATATACAAGAACAAATGAATTAATTGATGACTATTATTTTTAGCATATTTCAAATAAATAGTATCAATCATTAAATTTATAAGAAAAAATAGCAACATTTGAATATACTTGTTTTACTTTATCTTTAAATAAAAGTTGATTACTTTATTTAAAGTTTAAATGAAAAAGTTCTATTAAGCAGGATTCAAAACCATTCCTGGAACTTTTAAATAAATATTAAATGTACTTTATTACAAAAACATTAAAAG
>JAPMOR010118671.1:1015022-1069718 GCA_026543865.1 Argiope aurantia | reverse complement strand
TATATATATATATATATACTTTAAATAATTACTAAATAAATCAAACAAACTGCCAAACTGAGCTCTCAAAGATAATGGAATTTTCTTATCTAAAATTCTATACCACCATAATAACGTTAAAAAAAGTGCCTAATAATCTTGGAACTGAAGTTGTGAAAAAGAAAAAAAACTGAAACATCCAAATGTCACTAAAAGTCTTTTCAAGGGGGAGGGGACCCTACTAATGATCACTAATTTTACACATGAAACTCATTACAACAATGTCAATTAAATAGTATTGTAAAGCATTACTAAAATTTGCTTTTTCATTAATATATAAAGAAGGAATAATCCTAGTTGACTTTTCTCTTTTTGATAGCATTAACTACGTAAATATATAAAAAAAAAAGTATTTGTCATCAATGTGAAAAAATAATGCATTTCACACTTTAAAAATAAAAAAAATGCTAAAATAAAAAGATTAAACTAATTTATATTAGAATAATGTAAAACAGTTTCAAACAATATTGTTTCATTTGGATGTAATGGTTTTTAAAATTATTTATGAAACTCCTATGTAATTCATATTTATAGTATAACTTCAATTGCATTGTTTTTAGCTAAGGTAATAAGCCACCCCCTATTTAAAAAGAAGTTTTAAAATTTTTCTTTTGACTACATATACTTTCCTTTACTGATAATCTTGCAAGAAATTCACAAGGCTTTGGTTGAGTGATCATAAAGGATTTTTTTTAAGTAAACATCAGAACTGATTACCTTATTTCCAAAAAATGTCTAACAAAAAGCTTTGTGAATTATGATTTGGAATGTCATTGTGTTGCTAAAACAATAATAGGTCTGGCAGAGAAACATCAATTCTGTCAGTTAATGTATTCGTCAGAAGCTACAAGTACATTTGAACAATTAAGGATCCTTCTTATGACAGAATAATGTGTATCTAAAAAGCCAACAAATGCTGAAATCAATCAATAATCAAAATCTCTACATTATTCTGCATTAATGAATATAAGATTTCTTCTCATTTTCAGATTTATTTATTCTCAAACGTTGAAATATAACTTATACATTCAAAATATATTACACAACGAGTATGAACAGTATATATTTCTTCTTATATAAAGTAATATTTTCATAATAGTATTAAAAAAAAAAGAAAAAAGTCTCAAGCTGAGATTTTTTTTTTTTTCCTTTAAGCATAAATTACTCAAAAAAAGTGTCTTTAATTTCTTTTAAGATAAAAAGTAAGGGAAAGTATATGTAGTGGAAATACTAATTTTATGTTAAAAGTTTTTTTAATAGTGATGACTAATTGTCTTAGCTAAAAAATAACATAATTTAAGTTCTACTATAAATTTGAATTATATAGGTTAAAAGAATTTAATAAATAATAATAAAAACAATTACATCCAAATGAAACAATATTGTTTTACTCATTACTCACTTAAATTCACTTCGTGAATTCATAAAATTAAATTTATTTAAAAAATATATTTCATACTCAATGTTGAGGTGGAAACCAAGTTATGATAAATATTTTTATGAAATAATTTTAAATGTAAAAAATTAATATTTGCATTTAAAATGCCCTTTTATAAAGAGGGTCATCAATATCTACTAAAGCAAGAGTTTTGGCAATATCACTTTATTCAATATATTAATAAAAAATAATTAAATAAAGTTATACTGATTAGGATAGAATGAATATTTAATGTATCAAAACTGCTTCTGCATCTTCATTAATTTTAAAAGTTAACAGTTGACAAAAAAGTTATGAGGTACATTCAGAAACATCCCTCAAGCACAAAAGTTGGAATCCAAATTTACACCAAACGCAACAGGTTGTTATAAAACAAATTAATATCAAATTTAAGAAAACCTAGAGCTAAGGAGATATTTATTCGAGTATAAACTATAATACAAAGATAAAGTAAAATATTACAAAATTAAAAACTCTAATAATAAGAACTAAAAAATATTTAAAGTAGGAAAGAAATTCAAATGCTCGGAACGTTAAATTTGTATAACTGAAAGGCAATCTCAATCAGAATTTTCAAAACATGTTCGTCACATTTACTAAACTATTTAGAATTATCAAGATTTTCTATTAAAATAATTGACTATTTTAGTAAAAACTTTTTTTTCTTCTTCATGCATATTAAACTTATCTTTCAGCCATGCATATTAAATTTGTTTTTAATCACCATCCATTTTATATTCCTTGAGATATAAACTTGATGCCAGAATTAATATAAGCCATATGGGCCAACTCTGAACACATAGAAAATCTTTTAACAATTCTTCATGTAATATTTTTTGCATGTCCTTTACTTTCAAGACAGAAATTAAGAGTCTAAAACATTATTCAAATGAACTAAAAGGCTAATCTTTAATGCAGAAAGATTTTTCAATTAAGTCTTGTTTGTTATTTTGTAACCCAATAATTGAAAATTAAAATGAATAAATTTATGAACTATTCAATTTCATAACTAAAAAAGTAGGTAAAACATCCTTTTCTAAGCTTGTTATCTATAAATGTCTAACATTACACTGCTAGAAAAAGGGTAATTATATACTAAACCAGATCACTTGAAAGACAGTAAGAAAACTGTAAGCAGCAAAAATCAAAGCTGCAATAATAAATTAAACACTTCAAAAAATCATATATGAACAATATAATAGTCAGAAGATAGCTACAGCATAAGAAATAGAAAAAATAAATAAAAAAATACTGACTTTTATAATTTTAACATATGATTTATAATTTAGAAGTCACTAATAAAAAAATAATTAGAAAATATGAAGAGCTTTAACACATTATATTTAAATATTAAAGTTAAAAAAAACACTAAACTATATACAAAGTTAATAAGAAAATAGAAAGCATTTTCTAGTTTGATAAAATTATATAAAAGAAAAATACTTCTCAATTCACTTTTTCATATTTGCTTATATTACTAATATATTATACTTATTTCAAGAGCTTCTTAATATAAAACAATATACAACGAGTTAAAAAATATAAGAGGAGATATCTTGTAAAATAAGTTCAAGTATTCTACCTTCTTAACAGTTAAGATATTAAGCAGAAATGTATATAGAATGAAATCAAAATATTAATATAATACTTAAATATTTTAATAGTCATTTGAAACAAAACATATTCTAAGGTTCTAAAATACACATCCTCAGTCATATATCATTTATAAAGGACTTTTTGTTTCTAGTTTATAAAAAGGCAGTGTTCAATTTAATGAATTCTCGTTACCAACTTTCCACTACTTTACTGGGAAACATTAAAACTTCTTAAATTTTAAATAAAAAAGGGACTGTATTTTGACATCTACATATAGAAATGTATATAATAATCAAAAATTCAAATTTAAAGTCTTAAAAAATACGAATTGTAACTATTTATTAGATATTTCCAGAGAATTTCATTTACTGACATAAGGATATTTATACCTAATTGACTTTGAAAAATTAAAAAAGCAAAGAATGTAATTAAGAATCAACACACTGAATGAAAAATCTTATTTATTATTAAAAATGATACATTAATAATCAGACAGCTAAAAAATCTTGAATGTAATTATGCATTTCACTTTAGTCCCATCATTTCTAGTACCTTTAAATAGTTCAAATTTTATTTATTTAAAAAAAACTACCAACATATTTTTAGAAAAATTCTATTTTATTAAGGAATGTGTATTTAGAATCTGAAAATTTTTATTTAAAAAAAACTCATTTTCTATAGATCATATTTTTATAATCTCACCCGCAGGGGAAAACAGTTTAAAGGTCAAATATAAATAATTCTTCCCTTATTATTTTATTTATAATTATTTTGAAAAAAAGAAAGAATTACTCTGAAAAGAGCAGTATTTCTTAGAATTTCATACTTTCAAAATCAACCAAATAATTAAAACATGATACATTAATAATCAGACAGCTAAAAAATCTTGAACGTAATTATGCATTTCACTTTAGTCCCATCATTTCTACTACCTTTAAATAGTTCAAATTTTATTCATTTAAAAAAAACTACCGACATATTTTTAGAAAAATTCTATTTTATTAAGGAATGTGTATTTAGAATCTGAAAATTTTTATTTAAAAAAAACTCATTTTCTATAGATCATATTTTTATAATCTCACCCACAGGGGAAAACAGTTTAAAGGTCAAATATAAATAATTCTTCCCTTATTATTTTATTTATAATTATTTTGAAAAAAAGAAAGAATTACTCTGAAAAGAGCAGTATTTCTTAGGATTTCATACTTTCAAAATCAACCAAATAATTAAAACATTAATTTTTATCATAAAATAAAAACTATATATTTTGAGGGATTAACTACAGAAATTTCTGATTATCCAATAATAAATTTTAGACACAAAAAAAACTTAATTAAAAAAAATCCTTTCACTATAAAAAAACTCAAAATTGCAATATAACAAGGAAATACACTTTTAATAATTATTCCCAAAATATAAGAAATGGATTTAAAAATACATTCATGCATTTCCTCAATTAAAAATTTGAAGAAATGATAATATCTGAAATCTAATGTATGTTTATGAACAATTAAGACATTTTATACTATATTATATATATATTCCCTCAAATTCAATTCTGTAAGAATAAAGTACTTAAACAAAGATCAATTTCGTTAAAACGCGATTTTAAGTAAATAAACGGATAATTTCAAACTAATAATCTATACATAAAATCTAAAATTATAAATCGATTGAATTAATAAATAAATTCTCACATCAATGTAAATCATAATCAAAGAATGATTCCTATCATGTTCTCATGCAGCATATAAATAGTTTTTTTTTTTTTGTTTCGTTTAAATAAACAGCATAAACCATTGTCATTGTCATTACGCGACAATCAGCTGTTCTGAAATTATTACTAGTAAAATGGTTTAAAACCACTGAACAATTAAAAACTATTAATACAATAATACAAGAGATACATTTTTTTTAATGAATGAGTAAACAATTATTTACGCTATAACCAAGAAAATAAACAGCTGTATTTCACGACGATCGAAATCAATTGTAAAATGTAGTTAGTTGACAATTCGCAAGATCACCATGATTTTATTTTTTATTTTTCATTACAGAAATGAATACTGTTCTGTTTGCAAGAGTTAATTAACCTTCTTTAAAACAGAGAACTAAAGCCGAGGAAAAGAAGAAAATATTCATTCAAGAAGTATGCCATGCAAATTCAGATAGTTAATTGGAAAACATGTGGATTTCAAGATTAATAGTTTAGTTTACAATTAGTAAGAGTTAGTAAAACTGCCAAGAACAATTTTTTAGTTTTCCAAAGAGAAACACAATAAATCTCGATGTAAAGCACTAACTAATATCGCTTACCATTCTCAGCTGGATCTCCTTTTTTAGCAGTTGCAGTATTTCCCATATTTGTAAGATTGAACAGAAATATCCTTAAATGTTTCCGGGAAAATTTCTTACAATTTTTACTGACGATGTGTAAATAACAATATTTTTAACTAACAGACATTAGTACACATTACCGAAACAGCCATCTCGAAATATCAAATCCCACCAACTCGGGACGGAAACGCTAGAGCTAGAAATATTGTATTCTTCCGCACAGCACTTTATAAATTTTTACAACAGTGGTTTTCTCACACAACTACTACTGAGAGATGTACAATAAGATGATACACATAAGCTTCCGCTAAGTTGTTTTGATAAATTTTGACCTCAGATTTTTTATCTATGGCAAAAGTTTTAATAAATTTATATATATATACGGTACTCTTTAGTGCTCGTACATATACTCATCTAGCAAAATGGCTGCCAGTTATCTGACCTATTATGGGACAAGGAGGAGAGGTTGCGCGCCGGCGCAACTGCTACTACGCTCTTGTATCTGCTCCTACTCGCTGAATTGATGAAGCAGAATAATCATCACATTCGTCTGAAGCTCAGACGGGAGCATAGAGGGAGTGAGAATTCGGCCAAGTTTTTAAAAGCAACTTCCTTCGTAATTTCTTTTCTGTGTTTACACTCAAGTGATAGCAGCAGCAGTTTAAAATTCGACTATCATTACTTTATGCAGCAGAGTTTAATTTTCCCTGGTCAAATAATATTAAAAAAAGATGGGTTGGACCACCATGTAAGAGAAAATCTAGGGATGCAGAGTATCAAGAATACAACTGCATGAGATCTTATTTGCAGACATCATCGCATTCATATATTATTCAAAAATGAAAATCGATCTAATTGAAAAAATTATATTTTAAGCTTAAATTTCAAATGCGCCACATTAAAATTCTAATTTTTTTATTCATAAAAACAAAATCGTGTTGTAGATTTTACATTGCAATCATATATGAATTATTTAAGTGTGGAAGGGGATCCTATAATGAAATCAAGAAGACAAATTATCTTCTTGGTTTATTTCTCTTTGGAACGCTTAATTAGATTTTTGGGGTTTCCTGTTATAATTTTATAGATCGTAACTCTCAACAAATCGGAAAGATGATTCACCTCATACATGATGATGTTTATGTGACTAATTAATATGCTTGATTACATTTAATTAGCCTTACATATTTATCAGCCTAAATGTGTTTAGAACTAGGACCATGTTTTTCATTTTCATACATATGTTCAAGCACATAAATATTTATTACATGCAATTAAATTATAATCTCTTCCTTTTTAAGGAAAATGCTATGAATTGAAGAAAGGTTCATTTACTTATTTTTTTATAATTGAAACAGGATGAAATATTTTGATGAATTTCGGAATTAGTATAGCAACTCTTATGATTAAGGTTTTATAATTAATGCACTGAAGGTGGAGGTTAAGTGGAAGGTGGAGGTTAAGGATCTACAACTTCTGCATTTTAGTAATGAAATATCAGTTATCGTATGGTCTTATAAATGAAGTTTTTCTACAAAATATAAGGGTAAGAGACAAGAGCTTTTTGAAAAAGGGTTCTTGAAGGCGTGAGTCATGGTAATGAACATGTTAATTAGATAGAATATCCAAATCACAGGCGTGAATCATGATAATAAACATGTTAATTCGTAACTTATCGTACGTAACTTATCGTACGCTTCAATAAATGAAGTTTGTCTATAAAATATAAGGGTAAGAGACAAGAATTTTTTGAAAAGTTATAAGCGTATGAAAAAAAAAAAATGCTGTAGAGCAACAAGCATTCAAATTAAAAAACTGATTCGCTATAATGATTTAATGAAAAGGAAAATAAATGATTAACAGCCTAGAAACTTACAACATAAAGCAACATGAAATTGTTTTTATAAACAAATAAATCCTCTCTTTGTTCACTGTATCCTGTACTTTTCTTTTAAAAGCATATGTTTTGGAGTAAGAATTATTCTTCTTTATGAGCTTTTTCCACACAAATCTTCAACCGATTTAATTTTCTGCAAATGTTTCAGAAAATTGCGAGCTGATCTCATTTAGGAATAAGTTATCTTTCTACAGTTTTCCATAAGGATTAAAGTTTCACTATAGATCAGTAACTAACCAGTGAGTAACCTTTCCGTAACAAGTAAACTTTAACACTGCTTGAATTTTTAAAAAAAATGATTTGATGAAACAACGGCATTTTTTTGTTGTTAATTATAATGGTAAAAATTTCTTCAATAGCATATTTTTTTTATACAAAAATTGCATGACATTCTGTATTTAGACAGTCTAGAACAATGTAGAACAAAACTAAAAAGAAGTTAAGTAATGAGTAATGTCTAAAGATAAAATGTTAGATGCATTAATTCAACATCCTAATATTTAAAGGAACTGAAGTACTTACTTTATTATTAAAAAAAAAGTGTGTGTGAGAGAGAGAGAGAGAGAGATGAGATTAAAGCTGAGACAATTTATATAGAAGTTTAAGATTTCAGATACTTTTTTTTATCTGAAAAGAAATTTGAATTTATACAGCATTGAAATTGATTTCATAAAATAAAACTATAAATAAACCTAATGTAAACTATGGTTTCTAGTTTCAGCCAGATAACATTTTTGAAATGGCAGAATGTCAACATATATACAAAAAAAGTGAAGATTTTACTCACTCGAATTTTATAGTTGACTTAATACAATTGTACTTTCCGACAAAATTGTAATTACTCATCGAAAAAATAAAATTCGTAAGTTGTTTTTAGCAAAAATTACAGGTGGAAACCTATTATCACCCTCCTTCCCCAATGCAATTCTGAATAGCCCAAACCGTTTATATCAAGTAAAAGCCAAAGTTCAATGTGTTTTTTTTTCGCTTGACATCCAGAAAAAAAGATTTTCTTATCTTTATATGCTTTCTGAACTTATTGTACAGATAATTAGTCTATTGAGGGAAAATGCCCCCGAAGGGGAACTTACATTGCAAGGATTATTTGCACTTCTTCCAATATTAAAAGACTGATATTTATTCTGAGAGAAAAACAAAGAACTCCAAGAATAAATCCGGCATATTGTCGATACACAAAATGCAAGTCTTTTTTGAACTTTGTAATCTATAGTAAGTAGTATATAGGATACAGTGGTAGGAACTAATGTTGAAATCGAGATATTTGATTTAATTAGAGCGAAATAATACCAGTATCTATTTACATAAAAATTCAGCCAAAAATTCAACTTTACATATTTTGATTTGATTTGTTATTTCTAACTAATTTTTGGCCGATTTTATAAAATTCTTCTATTTAAAGAAAAGATAATGATATTGTTCTGACATGTCGTTAACGCCTTCTTTTTTTTCAGATGCAAATATTTTAATGTTATCTAAGATTTTCTTTCTTATAAGGCTAGTATTTCAGTCATTATTTATTTCCTTCGAACAATTTTTAGTATCATCGAATTTCAATACAAATATAATTACCTATCTATAACAATAAGTTATTGTCTTCATTTTCTATCTTTCTTTTAATGATTATTCATTGTAATTCTTTGTAAGTGAATATATTTAAAGCTTTGTAAGAAATTGAGGTTATTAAGTAAAACAAATTAATTTTTCTTTAAAATAACAGTGATCAGATTTCTACTTTATGCTAGTGGTGATTTGCAAAATTATGTTATTGTCAGTAAAATGTGCTATATCTCTAAACATACAAATTTGAATGCACAGAAATTCTGCACACAATTTACAGATAATATTTTGAACGCATAAAGTAAATCTAACTGCAAACAGACTAAAGCTGAATGAATTACTCTAAACTATTAACGAGAGGTGATGCAATGTTTTAGTACTTCGATGGAATGCACGATCTTGCAACTTCATAATAAAATTTAAACCGTCAAGTAACATGAACTCAGAATTTCGTATATTTAAATTTTTGGCTATTTAGATTAAAAGATGTTTGGTGACATTGCACGTATGCAAATATTCGCTGAAATTTTTGCTCGTTATAAATTTTGGAAGTTTTCAAATAAATAATTACTCTTTTGTTAAAAGAAATACGTTGAGTCGAAATTCAAATCCTTTTTTTGTTGTATTTCTTTAAAGAAAGTATATATATATATATATATATATAAATTCACTGCCATAATTGTCTCCATAATAGCAGAGCTGTTTCTACGCTCTATCTCCTATAACACTTGCTCCTCAAAGTTTGAGATTTATTTTTGACGACCTTGATTTCTTTTCTGATGAACATATCTTGCACAATAAAATCATTATGAAGTTCAAAAACAATTATGGTGAAAGACATTGCATATACCTTCCCATTATACCAAGTGTGATGCTTAGCGTAAACTTCATCACAATCCGGTAAACATAAACAAGTTTTTCTAGTGCCTTCAAATCTTAAATTTCTCAACAAGTTTTTCACAATACTGTACGTTAATGTGAAAAATTTGAGTATTTCATTAATATTAATATCGAATTAGTCCCTAAAAGGACAAAGAAAGGAAAGTACTGCTTCACTGCAATTAAGTATTATTTTATCCCAAGAAATCCACTATTAAAATATACTTTGGATTAATAGAGATAAATGAATTAAAACCTTTATGTGAAAGGATCAAATCACATTTTGTTTCCTTCCTTTTGTTTTTCGCATTTTGTTCCTCTTTTAAATGCATAACATACCAAAGAAAACAGAAAGAAGTTCTGTCAAGATGATTAAGAGAACACAGTTCAGAATCCCTTAGGTCAGATTTCATCTCAAAGGCCCAAAATTTCTAAAGATCTAGGAATCTGAAGATTTAGGAATTCGAGAAAATAAGAAATTAACGTTAAGAGATCCCACTTATTTGACAACTTATTTATAAAGTATTGAATTAACTTTATTTATAAAAGTAATTACAGAATATCTTTAATTTTAGAATAGAAATTGAATAAATATTCACTTTTTAGTTTATTAAAGTCAAGCATTTAGCATATTATTAACAAGCATATAGGTTTACTTCTCAAGAGACTGAATTACTTCAACTATCGCATAACCTTTTTAAAATTGAAGTCTTGGAATAATAAAGAACTTCTGCTTATTGCCTGATATTTGAACGAAGTTTTTGATTTGTGCTGTTTGCAACATTTTTTTTTTTATCCAACAGAAAAGATTCTTCTCTGTATTCAAGAAACTCTGAAAGGTCATGTCTTTAGATGTTTTTTTCTGCAGCCCGTGAGCTCTTAAGAAGAAAGTCCATAAATCTTGAACCTAAATCGATTTTGGGATCGTGCAGTGCATACAGGAGACCTTATCGTATGTTTTCTCCTCGAAGATCCTTTTCAAGTGTTTCGGTTGGAGAAAAAATGAAAGAAGATGTGGTAAAGAAAGCACGCAATAGAAGAAAAATGCATTTTCAATCCATAGAATAGAATAAAATATTAATAGATTGTGTAGGATCCAACAATTTCTAGAAATGACACGTTTGTGAAATCAGCGATGCATAAAAACTCAAGTCTACAGTATTTTGTGATTTTCGGAAAGAATATATAAGATTGACAACGATAACGTGTCGAATTTTGTTTAGCTAATAATTATAATTTTATGTAGGTCACCCAAAATTAACGAAATTTGAAATTATTTGAATAAATAAACAACCACAAAGAGTAAAAAAAATCATGTAATTTCTAAAGGAAAAGCTTGCAACTCCAAGTCATATGTTATTCATTTATGTTATAACTAGGAATGATATTTCACAGTTAAAAGTTATAATTTAAAATATTTTGATTAAATAAGTTTATTTCTTTTAATATGGTTTTAAGAACATTCTGGAATGTTATCTTGCTTAATGTGGGTCTCAAAATGAAATTAACAAAATGAACATCGCCTCTTTCGTTCTTAGACTTATTCTCCTGATAAAAGATATGGTAAACAGCATGTTTTTGAAATTCTTCATTAATAAAAAAACTTTTATGCATTACTGAATTTTAGAAATAATTTTACTTTGATTCTCAACTATATTTTACATAATTTAATTAAAAGACCTGAACACTTATTACCAACACTTATTATTTGTAAGTTATTGGTTTCCCTTTAAGTATTCGTTTCTGATTTGCAAAGTTTCGAACTGGTTGCAGATGTCTATAAATTCATAACATCAACAATGTAAATAATGGAACACAGTACATTTTAAAAAATGTGTTTCTTATTTTACAAACTGCGAGAGGGATGCTGCCGAAAAATTAATCGCTCTTTTTTGGTAATATTGCAATTTTCACCTGCAGATCAAAATAAAATATATTAACAAAAGTAAAGGGCAGCAATTAATGAAGAAAATTAAATTTGAGACTTTCTAATCAGAAACTAATAATATAATTAAATATTAATAAAATACAATATGTATTAATATTTAGTTTATGCTAACTATTTACAAAAAATTTTAAACTCTACACTATTATCACAAGGATTTCTACAGACAAATTTAATTATTCATAATTTTTAGGGTTTTTGAGATACAATTTGCATTTTGAAAGAAAAACTAAATAAAGAAACATCAAAGAAACTCCTGCTTTCCAAAATTTATTAAATCAAAATAAATCCCATCAAAAGAATCAATAAATTTATTAAAAATAAAATCAGTTAGCTACATTATTCATTTAAATATTTTCTCTTATGACTCTTAAAATTGTATAATTAAAAAACAAGTAAATTTCTAAATGAATAAATGAAATTTCAATGTTTAGCAGCTACCTACTTTCTTAACCCTGAGATTTTGGCATTGATATCTATGCTTTATAAATATGATTTTCTTTCATTGTTTACGTGGCATGTTACTTACTATGTTTTAATTTTTTTGACATAAAAATTTAATAAATTCTAATATTAATTATACTTATTTTTTTATCATAACAATTTATTAAAATTTCACGAAAATTAAGTAACCCTTATGGGCAGAGTTAAATTTCTGTCTGATTTTCACAGCTCTGCTCTTTTCTCTTTATTATATTTTGTATAATATTTTAAAATGGTTTCAGAAATCTGTAATAAAACTCACAATGATTAAAAATATTAAACAAAGTTTCTTAAAGAAATTTAACAAATTCTAATATAGTTATACTAATTCTTTTATGTCTGTAGCTCATTGTAAATTGAAAAAAAATTACAAAACCCCTTTGGTTAGAGAAAAATTTGTGCTTGGTTTCATAACATTGTTGCACTCTAATAAATAAATAAGATAAAAACTTTTGGCTCATTGTGGCCAAAATATTGAAAAAATAAACGTAACGAAAGCAACTAGGATTTAGAATGTATCTTAGAAATGAAAATAAATGACAAGCTGTTCACTTTTTCTGTTAAATATATCCTCTTATTTTTTAATTAATGAAATATTTAAAAATAAGAGGATAATTCAGAATGATTCACAAACGAATAGAAATATATCATTCATGAATTCTAAAAAACGACCCTGCGTATTTGATTAAAAGAATGAAAAAGGGACCTAAGATTAAAATATTTCTAAAGCAATAGTCTAATATTTATTTTTTTAAAAAAATAGTTTCATTATGTAGTATTGAATCTCCCGGGATATCAAATACTTTAAAATTTATTAATTTTATCAAATGCTATTTAAATATTCTTCAATGTCAAGATATCAAAGCATTTTTCCTAAACTGTTTAAATTGCTATAAGGTATTTTTAATAATTTCGAAGATTTTTTTTTATTTCTATTCAGCGCCAACTAATAGAATTATTGAATATTTAAGTGCTATTTTGTTTCATAACATTTTTTTTTTTTGAATTTTTATTCTTCATATGCTTTGAGTTTTTTGCGCTTCTCGAAACATATGTTGGTTTTTACAATTCTTTTTTATTTTTTGTTAAATTCTTGACTTAATTTATCTGATTTTATACTTGTATTCGTTTGTGAATTTTTTGTTATGTCCTTATTTATTTTCGTCTAAACATATGTTTTACATTCTGTATGTTTTTGAATACATGTTTTAATTTAATTCGTCAATTATATTTTATATTTTAATGGAAAGCTTTTGTAAATTTAATTTAATGACACTTTTCAGTTAAAACTGTATACTACTGATCCTACTGTTCTCTACACTTCTGACTTATTTAGATCATTCTGATGTTAATTTAATAAATATGTTTTATTTTAAAAATTATTTAGATTCATGATGTTTTGTAATTCACTTTAGTTAGTTATACCGATTTGCAAATACATGATGGCTATTTCGGAATAAATTTCATAATTTGGAATCGCCTAATATTTTATAGAAAAAGGAAGAGATTCAGAGTAACAAAGTCTACAATGTAAATTAAGGATCTTTGGAATTTATTTACTATGAACAATACCATTGTTTTTTGAAATAATTCAGAATTCCACAGCCTGGGAGGGATCATTAATCAGTAGCTCTAAGTGGGATTACGTAGCATGAGAATTTTTGGCTCATGAAAATCTTAGAAACTTATACTTCTATCGAATCTTTCAAGGTTTTCAAGCAAAAATAATTCGGAAAGTCATATAACTTTAAATAATGTTATAGTTATGTAAATTGATCTATTGTTTTAAATGCATTGAAAATAATAGATCAATAACAAATGCAAACAGATACAAAAGGAAAAGAAACTCAATAAAACCGCTTTAATTATGACTTCGTGGGATAAAATCAAACCGGAGAGCATAAATAAAAAATGCATAGTCACACATATTTATATGCTTTTTTAGAGTCACGGTTTTTTTTTTGTTTTTTTTTTTAAGCAGATGAGGTTAGAAAGGGAACAATTTCAAAAATCCCGTGTGATAGAATAAATGTTAATGTTAGTTACATTGCCATCTGCAAATGCTAATTTATACATTTTGAATTTTTGACGCAAGAACCCCAGCATGCTGTACGTGCTGAATTTATAGAAATACAGCGATGAAGTAAATTTTAAATTATAAAGGTAAATGTTATCGCTAATATGTGGAGTATCTGATTTTCATAGATTCAAAAGATAAAACATGGCTGAATTAAATATTTTTAGTCTTAAGAAAATATTGGGGTATAGATATAAATGTGGAAGATATAAATGACATAAAAATTTAGATTTAAATGAAATTATAAGGTGTGTGAATATATAGATCAGATCTTTTCATGGCTGTCTACAACTTATTTCCAAAATGCATTTAACTGTATTTTTGTATCAAACAAATATTTTATGCACAATTCATAGTTTTTGAATGGATATTATAAATGAAAGCATTTGAAATATTTAGCATTAACACTAAATTAGATATTAACAAAACATAAGCACAGAACATTTAAAACGGATAACTATTAAGCTCTTTATATTTATCTATACCAATATCTTTCTATCTATATGTATATATAGAAAGAGATAGATAGATAGATCGGGTTGCTTAGATACTGTAGACTATTACCATTGGTGCAAAAGTATAATAAAGTATTTTTTTTATTTTTATGCTATCTGTCTTCTTTTTCGACAAATCATATGTCTTCAAGAGGGCAGTATATTTAACTATAAAATATATTCTCCTATATGAGTAATGAAAAAGATTTGTTTAATTCACTTATTTTATTATATTGCTGCTTATAAATTCATATATTTTTGTGACTTTTCTAAATATTCAATTTTAAATCTGTTTTTCTTTCCTCAAGACAGTACAAAGCCTCAAATAGTGATTGCTACAACGGCAGAGCAGATATGTTTGGGAAAGGGATTATTTTAAATATTTTTAACTTATTGTTGAGTATTTCTCCGTTTCCTAAAAAAGTAAAAAAGATTCTCAAAAGTTATTAATCCTTAAAATAATATTGACGTTTCTTTAATACTCTTTAATTCTTTCGTTATCTTTATAGTAACACAAAGCCAATCAATTCTCATGCTCCAAACACTTTTTTAAGTCTGACGTTAGATTAACGGAAAAGAAATTAATATTACTCGAAATTACTCATATAGGAGTAATCAGAATTATTTGTTTCATTCCTTTTTCAGTTTAAAACTAAAACCCGATTTAAAAAGGAAAAGAAAAATTAGAAGAGAAAACGTGCTTTTACATTTGTTATGTTAAATCAAATTTTATGTTTTTAGTATGTAAGCAGGGTGTGTTTTTAAAACTTTTGGTACAAATTTTATGAGGTGATAAAACACATGTATATAAGCAAAAATCACTAAGCATTGCGTGGACGCAACTGAAGTGGTGAAAGCTTGAACATTTCCCAATCTGTAGTCCTATAAACAGACTGTTTTTTGAAGACTCTACCGTAGAGTCTGATGAGATCAGATAATTTTGATTTTTTTCATTGCATTTGTTATACGAGAAATATCTGGTCGATTTTTCTCATGTCAATTGTGTGAAAAGTGATTCATTCTTGGTCATTTATTCTCATTTTTCCTAAACAAAATATTCCTTAAATTCTGAGTTCTTTTTTCATGACTTCTCTGTCATTACAGAATTTCCTCAATTAGGGAAGCAGGAATTATTATATCTAACGCTTCATCTCATGGCTTATGATTATGCATTGTTTGAGATTAATGACTGTCTACTAGATGCATTTTACCACCCTTATCAAGTTTTGAAACATCCTGCACAATCATTCTCTTTGTAAAACAAAATATAAATGGAAAACGCTATTATTTCTTTCCATGACACTTTTATCTTGTTTCTGAATATATACAATATTTGAATAATATTGACTCCTAATGCTAAAAAAAATGTACTGTTTTGTAACATAAATAATAGATCACGTACTCTTTTATAATTAAAATAACTTAACATAATTTTGCATAGTTCTGGTTTTTGAAACCTAATTCGAACCCAGAAATCGCTCTTTTCTTTGAGCTTTACCCAAACCCTAAATATATATCAAAGCTTAGCTAATAAAATAAAAATATCAGTCTAAACCGATTTGATTCATTTGTTATACTGATATTCTTATTAAATTATAGAAGATATAAAAATTGATTAAGACATTAAAAAGCTTGAACCTTCATGTCATAAATAAAAAAATTTAAAAAAATACCGTGATGCGAATCTAAAAAATAATTTGACCACCCAGTCACACGCCCAGACTGAGTGGTAACGGCGTGCGACGACGTATCACTTATGGAGAAGGAATCACCTCTCCATCCCTGGGTGCTGTGGAATGGTTGCTGGTGTTAGGTAAGGGCAAGATGTGAGAAGCTGGGGCAATCAAACGAGGTGATATGAGGTGTAAATCCCCCCCCCCCTGATTGCGGCATGAACGAAACCTGAAAACGTTAGTAATGTCACGTTAGCAGCTTCTACTGAAAGGGCTCATAGATAGTGTGTATCTCAAAAATTCAAAGAAAGTGAGAAACCAGAATAAAGACTGCGGATTCCAGCGATTCAACTGAAACCAATAGTGTTTGGTACCTTAATTAACTTTTTCAGTGATTTGGGAGAGATAACACTATTTGGGATCCTCCCGAGAGAATCTATCTTATTTGTATGTGGAGTTCCACTTGATTACGAAGACTATGGAGTTAAGTTCTGCGCAATGCTGCTAAATTAGGAAATTAATTGTAGATAATGAAACAGGTGATGTAATGGTACTTTACTAATATGAGACATTATAATTAGATATGTAGTGAGATGAGTTTCACGCCATTATCGAAATGTTGATTTAGTTCAACGTGCATTGTTAGATAAATCCTTTATAGGCATAATAATTTATTGCGAATATGCATTTATTACGAGTATGCATTAAATTAAAATCTTAAATATCGGTTGGTTTGATCTGCAGGTACCTACAATATTTGTCTCTGATGTTAATCAAGTTTCAAAGTTAGTAATCTTTTAATGTGTAATAAAAACTAAGTCATATTTTTATATGTGTTTGTGTTCTTTGGTGTACTGTGTTGATTTGTGTACTGGTAATATTGCCCCAAGAGAATGATCTATGAGTTTTTGAGTAAAGAATTCCCTAGGTTTGGACAAAAAAATTAAATTATTTAAAGATAAATTAACTTCTATTATACGATTTATATGATCAGACTAATTACTTCCTAAGATTTAAGTTCTTAGCATAAAAGAGCTAAATCACAGCATCAATACCGCCAAGTGTATATCAATACCGCCAAGATGGAGTCTACAAATGATAAAGCACTTAAAGGACCTTAACAAAAGCGAATTAACACTAATATGTTTCTTCATTTGAAGAGTAGAGGAAAATGCAACGCATGTAAATATCTCTCACCTGGAAAAAAAATGAAACTTACCTTCATATGCTGTGTACTTCCTGACGTATACAGAACGAAATCATGTGACAGACCAATGGGTCACTTAAAATAGAGATAACTCACCTTTAGATATTCTCAGCACTTGCTAATGCGCAAACTGAGAAATGTCTCCCGGACAACAAAGGATGTCTACATTCCGATATAATAAAGGTGTGGGTGAATAAGAAGTTTCTTTTAAATCATTTTCTTCTTATTTACTATATACAGAATCAACTATAATTTTCTAAAATAATTTCGAAACAGTATAGCTTTTTGTTAGGTGCATTAATATAAAATGACACAAAATAATATACCTCAGTCGGGTATAGACATGTCTCTTTTAGTGACATGTAACGCTTGCAAAATATATACATTAAAATTTCATTTAGTTAATTTCATTCATGTTTTAACTTTCAGTGCATAAAAGGTAATAACATACAATCAGTAATAATCAGAACTAAATAATAAGGCACTAACTTAACAGGTCTCGAACTAGACAGACAGATCGTAGTATCAATGTGAAATTTTTATGAATACTTTTTTATTCTCTTCCAATATATCTAAATTTTAGAACCTGTAAAAATCAATAATAGTGAGAAAAATATTCAACTACTCGTTTCATACTTGTCTGAAAAACCTCTAAAAACAAATATTTTAAATTAGAAGACTAAAACTATTCATCACTCTTATATTGCTATAAGGTCAACAAATGTCATAGAACTTGAACCATGCGATCGCAAATGATTTGTTGCCATAACTAAGCCACATTATTTAGTTCTGAATGTAAAATATATTTTACCCGATTTTTTTACTTGTTTCTTTTTCAACAACCAAATTTCAGTGCCCTTGTTTAATTTTTTTTCGTTTCATAGAGCCATAATACATGACAAAGGGCCACAGTTATGAGATCGTTTATTACCATTTTCGCCAACCTTTTAAACGTTCATCAAAACATACAACGCTTTTCCTTTCATACCAACTGTTTTTTTCTCAAATAAAACATTTTGTGAAATGCTAAAGGTAAAATAATTAGATTTCAATAGTTGAAGTTGAAATGGAAAAGTTTTTACTTACCAATATCCTTTTCAGGGTTTTTAGCTGTAGGAGCCATATCCTTTGTTTTGAACTTTCCGACTGCTAAAGTGCTCAAGGACCTTATTTTAGAAGTGTGCTGAAGATTATTTCCGAGAGAGCTGCTGCTTTTCAGATTATTATCTGATACAGATTTCCGAGTTATCTCAGGATCCGGTACTGACACACTGTCTGCCCCTTCTACCTTAAGGGTGTCAAGACTGGGAGCCGATTGGGCAGAACTTGCGATCCCACCTTCGTCGCGGGGCTTGACGATTCCCGTCAATATAACAGACCCCTCACCTATAAAAGAAAGAGAACATCGTTAAATCGATTTTCGTGAAAGATTAGATTCAATTCATATATACAAATAAGAAACCATGAAATAAGAAAAATAAAAAGATTTATATTAAAAAATTATTGCCAAAAACTCGATCTATTTGATATTCTAAATCTTTAACCATTTGTTGAATTATTAAGGAATCTGTGACATCAGAATTTGAGATCCATTAAGCTTTATATTACGGACGAGTTAAATCTCAAACTATCTTTCTAAAATGAAGAGTTTTGAGGAAAAAATGGAAAATGTTTTCACTGTGTATTATAATAGTTATATAATCTGTGTTGTTAAGTATTGTTGTTCTTTTTCAATAGTAATAAATTTAGTCATTATACTTAGCGCTTTTCTATAGAACAAGAGAGTAAAACTTTCTAAAGAATGATAAGAAGACAAAAAAAATCCGTGGTAAACGAAATAGTAATAAAACATTAGCATTAAATGTAATAGTTTTATTAAAAGCATCTGTACCACCCATGTCCATAGTAAAAAAAAATTCTTTTGATGCATCATTTATATCGTTTTCAAGCAGAGTATTAAATATGTAGTTTTTCCCAAGTTATTTTTTATGTATTTTAGAGAGATGGTGAAGTAACTTAGAACAAAATTAATAATAGTTCAAATGTGCAAGATTATTTAGTTCACATTATAAGTAAAAAGCATCATTTGTGTTTCAGTATAATCCCACAAAAATTCTAATTTAAAAGCAGAAGAAAAAAGTGCTGAAATGATAATGATATTCCAATAGTAATCATTCTTTTAAATTTAGATGCTCTGTATCTCTTGTTAGTTCTAACCAAATGGGATTAATAAATTATGATGTAGAATGGGCTTTTCCGAGAGATTCTCTTGATTTTTCTTTTTAATATTTTTTTGCAAAATTCCAAAACAGTTTTTCAACTGTCAATTTCAAAGACCAGTTCTACAAAAAAGCAATTTTTACACATACCCACTCATTATCTTTCGAAAAATCAAAAGTAAGCGAAGATTTTGAATTTTTATAAATAAAAATATTAATAACTATTCGAAAACAGTTTATTTCTCTAGTGCTTTTATAAATAAGCGATTTTGCTGTAAAATATAAGAATTTCTCGAGCTGTAAGGCACGCGATTCTTGAGGAAAATTCTTTTTGGCAATTTCAATCTGAAAGTTACTATATGTTCAACTTTACGTTAAAAGACCATAAATAAATTTTAGAATTATTACCATATTTAAAACATGTTTTACGTACACGCATCACAGCGACGAAAAACATATTTACATGGTACAATTGTATTATAATAAAATATATATAAATGAAAGCGAAAATTCATAAATAGTTGGTACACTATAGAAAACCAAACTACTGAATAGACTTTTATAAAATTTTATTCAGAAATATAATGAAGCATGAGGAAGTATTAATCGTAGGATTTTTCAATTAAAAAATTATTTCACTTTGCAGCTTGAATTAATATTTTTATGGATGAACACTCCTATTTCCATGTACATATTTTTTATTTTATTTTCAATGCTACTATTCCAATTAAAATATTCTAGGTATTTTAAGTAATTTTATTTCTTTATTCCCGAATTTTTATTGTCTAATTGAATTTTGTGCTACTCCTAAAAAATTAATAATATTTAAGTAAAAATTAGCTTTTTTGACAATCTTTAAAAGTTGTTTGGTACAATGGATAATTTTTTGAAAAGATACAGAATTTAAAAATTGTTTGGGGAAACACATATTCTCATTTTAATTAAAAATAAAGTCGTAGACAGTTAAAGAATTTTGTACCTTATAATATTTTAAGAGTATTTTTTTTATATTAGCAGAATTATATATATATCTTAAAAAAATGAGTTCATTCACATGAGCGTTAGCATTCCATCGAGTGCTAATATTAAACGGTGTATTTTTACTTGTTCACGTGTCACGTTTACACTATGCCAATAATTGATTTGGTAAATGATACTTTTGATATAAGTTTTATTAAGTTTTAAGTACTTCGAATGTTGATCAAAAATGCTGAAGAATTATGAAGATTTTAGAGAAAGATCGTGGCAAATAATTTAATAGTTAATTTTTTTTTAAATCATAGACATGAAAGCATTTTTTATTCGAGAAATGACGCGCATATCAGTTGCTAAAAAATAAAGGTGAAATCACTGGTTGGGAGAGGGAGAAAAAGAAAAACATTTTCAACGTCAAAAAAAAAAAAAACATGCGCATGCATTTTTCAAAACTTGTAACATTTGCTTTTTTATAAGTGGAACCACTACCTTTCTGAGCTAAATAAACGATAAGAATGTATCAAAATAAGATGTTGAACAATTCAGTTTTACTGTCGTTTTGTTTAATTTTTAACTTTTTTACATTTTCTACAATAATTCCTTCATTTTTAGATATTAAAAAAAACACAGAAAATTTCGATGTAATTAAATTTGTTTTTGCGATGAAATTAAATGTAGGTATTTTTTCTCTTCTTTATATTGTTCAGATTAATGTTTCTGTTTCCTTACAGCACGATTTTGACTCGGGGGAAAAAAACCCGTGAGTATTCATCAAAAATTTATTTAAAATAATCACTAAAAAAATATTATTCTTTCTTTTCGAAAATCGATTTAAGTCAAGCATCAACTAGAATATTTTGTTTTCATTAAAGAACAGATCATCATTGTTTTTTTAAGATATTCAACGCAATTTTTTACAGAAAAGAATTTTTAATACAAGATTAATAAAAAGAATTAAGCATTAAAGTTTAGTTATTTATCTGTTAAGAGCCTATATAATTATAATCACCGTCTACTTAAATAGATGGCCTCTGGAGGGGATATGTCGCCTTTCCATCATAGTTCATGGGTGTGTCTCATCTTTACGCAGTTTGTTATTCAACTGGACACTCCCACAACTCATGGACATAAAAACAACATGTTGGTCTAAGAGCCTCTTTATTCAGTTAAGCGGTGGTTATGAATGTAGAACTTAGATAATCGCTTCCTTTTTTTAGTACTTATTTATTCAATTTGAGTAATTTTGGTACAATTTAAATGAACCAAACAAACTGCAAGTGATTTTAAAAAACTATTTGATAATTATACGCTTGTAAATATTGATTGCCTGCGTATAATATTTCTGAAAAGAATAGAAGAAAATGATTGCACAGCTCCATGAGTTTTTAAGTCAAAATAGCCATAATTAAAGAAAGGTCATTATGTAAATTATTTTTAAATGTTTGAAGCTCATTTTGAGATCAAAATACTCAGCACATTCATTTTGTGCGAAGGTCAAAGTTAAATGACTCTGATTAAAATGATTCTGCAGTCCATGACCTGGCGTACAAAGAAGAAATTTGAAATGAAAAAAATTTGTAGGGCGATAACCTTTAATCCAAACGATAAATTATGCCTTTTCACAACTACTTTCATATGATAAAAGGGAAAAGTAATTCATTCTTAAAATTAAGCTGATATGTCAAAGATTTTCGAATAATTGTGCATGATGATTTCCATGCTCAACAATATACAAACATATATCCGAAATATGATCAAGGAAGAGAATATAATGGTACTAAGGCTAATAACATTAGTTGCATGCTTCATAGACGCACAGAATTAAACTGATTTTATGAGATAAGATAAGATATAATGATTATATAAATAACTTATCATGAAAATAATAAAATTACTATTTTTTCCAAGTACGAAAGTATTTTGAGCACAACGCAAAGAAAAAAAAATACAAATATTTATTTATTTATCAATCCTGAGGGATATGAAAATTATTCAGAAAAGAGAATAAAAGATTACAGTTATCTAAGACATAAAAGATAAAGACACGGATATACATAATTTTTTAAGAAAATTCTTTCTACAATTAATTATAAATTACTCCAATTTCGGAAAAAATAAAACAAAACTTTTCAGAATGATGGAACAGTGAAAATTGAATAACTGAACTGAATAATTGAATTGAAGCAGAAATAATTGAACTCTATGCATGTCTTTTATCTATTAATAATTTTATAATGATATAGTTCGCATTAGAATGCAAAATCTTCACAACAATAAACTGTGTCCTGCTTTTCGAATACTATTCAATTCTATACTAGGCAATGAAGTTACGATGGGTACTTTGTTTAAAAAATAAATGTATAAAAATAGGAAGGTCAAAAATTTTTTGTAGTCATTAAATAACTTCTATATCATTGCCCTGGAAAAGTAAAACATATGCTCAAACAAATAATGTCCGTATTCCCACAGCATACATTTTCCGAAAATATTATCTACATAGTTTATGTCGCATATATAATATTGATGGAATTTATTTGAATTCATAAACTCGTGGACTGTTTTTAAATTTCTTTTATTGTATATCTGAGGGTCTGAGGAACCAAAAATGGAAATAATACCCCCCAAAAATTTATATATAATTTTATCTATTTATCTATAATTTTATATCTAAAACTATATTAGCATCGAATATAGTTTTAGATATAAAATTATAGACTCAGCGTTTTTCACACGATCTCTTTTTTTCTACTTTTTATTTTTCTGTTTGGTTCCCTATGCTTCTTTCGTCGTGGTTTTGAACAGAGACATCTTGACAAAAACTAAAAGTTAGATTATTTCATTGAAAACAAAAAGAATGCATCTGCATCTTCAAATCATGTTTTACAAATATTATATATGTATATATTTCATAAATGGGGGTACAGTAAAAAAAAAGAAAAAAGAAAAAGCTCTGACTTTGAAAAAAGAAAATAGGGCTGATTTGATTTAAAATGAGGTCTTTCTAAAGAATATTAAATACAGTGTTTCTAGTCCCATATATGTTATATTATTCACTCAAAATAGCTTCGGTTTAGGGGTCCCGGAATCTTCCTTTTCTCTTCTCAGATAAAAAAATGCAAAACATGTTCGTTTCCATGAGTGGTTATGAATATGATAATTCAAGAAATGTAGTAGCTAGAGGAATGAAATGCTCCGTAAACATTTTAGCTTCTGTGTGCTTAAAAGTGGAAATAATTCCACGAATCTTAATCGCGCTTGAAATACAACTATATGAATTCAAAATGCCTTGCCATGCCTTTTTTTTTAACAAAAAACGACAATTAATACTAATTTTATTGATTTACTTTTAGGGGAACCAATGGTAAATGTATTTCCAAAAAAGAAGCTCACAAAACGGCGAGTTTATAGAATTGTAACTGTCTACACCAGTGTGTAAACTAATAATTAAATAATTACGTATGTGTTTCTTGTATTTTTTTAAAAAATTAGCACACTTTAGAAAATAGTTATCTGTATTGTTTTTATTAAGGCCATTTTATGGAGTTTTTTCCACATAGACTAGCATTTCTTTAGATGCAATATAAGTTGGCTGATTACAACTATATTTATCTTCACAAAAGTTTTGCAACAAAAAAATGAAATATAAATATTAGCCATTGTTTCTATTTCAGAGAAAGACATTTATCCAAAAATTTACTAAAAGGAGGTCAACGATAAAGAAAAGATGATAAACTGGCAAGCATTTTCATTTGGACTGTTATTTATCAACTATAAGTCTCAGGGATAATGTCAAAATTTTTTTCCCAAAACGATGTCAAAAGATGTCAAGAGTCAGAGAGAAAAATGAAACTGCATGATTTACTCCAGATCTTATTTGCTTTTGATCATTTATATGAATAAGACTCTTTGAACTATGCATTGCTTTCGAATCTTGAATAGTGACTTTTTCTAGAAATAAACTTTTGCAATGAACGAAGATTTAGTATTGCGCATCAAAGCATCATTAGCTTGAATAGCGGCCAAATTTTTTTTGACGTCGTTTAAATTATCGAGTATTATCGTATACATTTCATTGAATTCTTTTAAATTATCGAGTATTTTGCGTATACATTTTGAAAGAAGTGACTTTAATTACAGAAATTACTCTTTTACAAATTCTTTACCATCTCCGTATAAAATTGAAGGCTATTTTAAATCTCTACCCATTAGTAACATTCACGATTCAATCCGAATGCCTTTGAAAGGAAATAGATCGCTATTTATTTACAGCTTTAAAAGACCCACTCCTCAATACGAAGTAATGAGACGCCTTTTCAAATGTCCCTTAAGTAAAAACATGCATTACTAACGCGCAATTAGGTTTCTATACACTATGTTTGAGGTGAATTAAGCACTAATACAAGTAGAGTAGTGTAGCAAGTTGCATTTCGAAAACATTTGCTCAAGTTCCTTATATAGATTACATTACTTTCAGTAAAAGAGGTCATTTCATAGAATTAAGGTTTTAAATAATTTCACCTTCTGTGACATTTAAACCTTATTTCGAAAACTTTATTTATATACGAGTCTTGTGCAGCCTATTTATTAGATAAATAAACCGCTATTTTCGTTATTTTTTTTAAAAAAATTAAAGTGTTATTTATCATAAGTACTTTTAGAAGAGGAAAGAAAGTAAAGAAACGAAAATATGAAACTGTCATAGGAGTCATAGATATTTTATTATTTATTTAATAATTGTTTAAACGTGAAGCAATTTATTTTAATAATCAACATAAATTAATATAAAAGTCATTATTACCATTTTATTATTTTTCAATTTCCTATTTACATTAAAATTATTTTTAACCACACACAATTAATGCAACTTTTCTTCAGATATGCAGACAGCCTGCCTAGATTTATTAAAATTCTGTTTACGGAACACTTCTTAAATATTTTCCTGAAAACTTCACCAGAACTCCCTGCAATTAGTCTCCACTTATCTTCAGGTCTTCAGGGATAAATTTACAGCATAAGATTACGTAATGGGGCAATTATCATCGTAGCGAACTTCAAAAATGATACTATTTTGCGATAAATATTCAATAATCTGATAATTAAATTAGTTGTTTTAAATGCCATCAGAAAAGAATAAAGTATCAAATATTCCAGGTAAGTAAATAAAATAATGCATTGTAACTTCTTCTAATGGCTGAAAATGATGCATTGTACCGATTTTTATCAATCAGTATTGCATTGTTTTATTTTTATGAATTGTATAAATTTTTATTAACATTTTGAATTTATTAATTTAATTTTTGTGAAAGTATAATCATAAATCATCCCCAAAATTAATTTATAATATTTCCTTAAAATAAAACATTCTTTGAAACCATAAATTTTTTGCACACTTTTTTTTAGACATAAAAAAACCTATCTCTATTTTTTTGGCAGTTATGTTTTCATCATGATCAAACCCAAAAACGTTTCTTCAAAACTCTTCATGCTCATCTTCTACATTTTTTGCCACACCATATTTAAGAAAAATGCACAGCCCTCGTAGATAGTATCTAAAACATTATTGTTATACTATGATGATTAAAAAATATATTAAGGAGAACATTTTACAGAAAAACCATTTTTAGAAGTGCAAAATAGAGATTATTTGGTGTCAGAAAATAATTTTTTTTTCATTTCTATCATTTCCATCCAGTAAAAGATGTGTAATATTAGTTTTCAGGAATCTGCATTATATTATTTTTTTTATTTGTTTTACAGTTTTTAATTAATATTTATTTTTGAAAAAGTATCGTTAAAAATCATTTATTATGTATTATTTTTAAGTGTTCTTTAAAAACACTGTTTTGAAACCACAATTTTTTCGACTACATTTACACCATTACAGAAAACTACCAGACCATTTTCCACTACTTCGCAATGTTAAATTTACTGCACCTTATTGAATAAAAAGTCGATTGTCCTTGTGGTGACCTTTCCAAACGAAACCATCTTGCGATGGAGATTTAAAAATCTGATAACTAGAATATTTTTCAGAAATATCTCCCAGATGAGAGCAAAATATAAAATATTCAGTGTAAGGAAAAATCAGAGAATAGATTCTATTTTCATCCCAGCGTTGCAGAAAATGGTGGAGGTAGTGGAAGACTCTCATGAGTGCGGTAAATGCTGCTGCTCACGCGATTAATGCATGATTCTGAACTAACAAAAGAAATTGAATGGGCCTTTCTCCCGGATGTTCGTAATACCGGGAAGTCTAATAAACGTCTGTAAATAACGAGGCTGATGCGGTACGAAAGTGTATGTGAGTTTGTATTAAGTTAATGAAGGAAGAAACCTCGGACGATGCATCATGCCTCCCAAAAGTGAATTAACATTACTTTTTTTTTAGGTCGTTCGAGCTTCGGGAAGTCTGAAGATGGCTGAAATTAATTAAAGCGAAAGAAGACTTTAGGAGCATCGGCTTAATATTATAGGAACCGTTTTGTTTCGTCCTTTGAAATTTGGTTCAAACTGTAATATCAACATCTAGGAATAAGACGATTAAGTTGATGTAACATATGCATTGTGCACAATTGAATAATAGACACAATGCTTGAGAGTTGATAGTTTATATAGATGAGACATATCTTCCAGGAAAAAGCGCAGCAGAGGAATTATCGTCTTTAATCTTCTTTATCATTACTAGGCAGAATGTTCGGTTTTTAGAAGATTTTTTTTTTGTTTAAACCATGTAAAGGAACTTGATCGGCATGCTCTTCATAACATGGTAACACCATAATGTGTTCGTCACACACGTAGTGTAACAAACAGGAAAAAAACCCGAGGGAAAAACAATTATTTAGAGATTATATAATTTCGAGAATGGAATTTCACGAATTATAGTTCAGCAAAAAATTGTTTTAAGTGCGCCAATTTCATCTGATATTGCATTCTAACGTTGAACAATTAAAGTTGCGGAAATTAGACTCTGAGAAACTTAAGAAAGTCAGAAACCCGTGCAACTCCGAAGTTAAAGCGCTTTTTTTAAAACTGAACTTAAATGATTATGATAATTAATTTTAAGGATTGGGATAATTTGAATTTATTACATAGATATATTTATAGCGGCAAGACTCATTTACTCTACCCCCATTTCGTAATTGGAATATTACTTAAATTTATTGTGCGAGAACTATTAAATACTCAGATATTTTAAATGAAATATGATGTTCATGTCTAACTTTAACTTTGGACAGGATTTTACTTATTACACTTTTTCAAACAGGGAGATTTGTATTTGATAGATTTATCTGTATACTCAAAATTTAAATCCTAGTTCCAGATCATTAGATTTAATATAAATACGATAATAATCAAGAAGTGTACAGAAGAATTGCATTTAATTACACCTGAATGGATATTTTCCAACGATGGTATATGTTGATTTAGCCTGATTCAAGAGGAACTTCATTGATAAAGTTTGAAGATTCATCAATAATCAAAATGTACAAATATTGATTACAGGATTTTTGCATATTTTTTTTCTTTGATTCTCTGTCCCATTTCAAAAAGAACTTTGATTGCATCATTGCTTCATTATTCAAGAAGTCTCAAATGGTGAAGATTCTTGTACGAATTTCAGAAACCAGAAGCGAAAACAATTTTTTGAACACTACACTCTAAAAGTCTTCCTATTACTTCTGTAAAAAGTCCTGGCTCCTACTTGTTACGTATACGCCCATATTTTAACAGAATTGATTCACGCAGAAGTTTAGAAAAAATGTTTTCACAATTCAGACATGCTTCCTTTTCGAATGCGATGAACCGAATGAAATATTAAGCCAAATTCTTCAGATGAAAGCCTTAAAACAGCACAATTTTTCAAAGGTATTCTTTAACTGAATTTGTGCAGCCCTGTTAATATCTTACATAGTGTTTATTAGGATATCACAAAAGCAAATTAAAAGTTATTGAAACATTGAAAGTAAATTGTGGATGTCATAAACAAGATGAACTTCTGTCAGAAAAGCAGAGCATCTTTAAAAGCCCCCTCCACCTCCAAAGAATTGAAAGAGACACGCAGGGAAAAAACATCTAAAAATGCGCAAAGATAATAAGAAACAAAAAGAAGTAGACAATTTACATGTATGATTCTGGCATTGTTCAAGGCATTCCCTTAAGTAATATTGCACATGTAGTTTAAACTACCTTTACTAAGAATATACCATTTGTTAACAAAGTGTAGAAGAACGAGAGAAGTTAAATATCTAAAAGAAACTAAATTTTGTACTAACGTTTTATAAGCATTTCGAATTAATTAAAAAAAAGGAAAATATATCAATGTTCTAAAAATATATACATTTTAATTTCATTTATGTTAAATTTTAAATATATATTGCTAAAACATTATTTCAAAATTATGACAAATATTTCTGAAAACACCTTGAAGACTTATTTTTCCCTATTTTATGTGTGCATCCTTTGACCTTAAGTCTCCTTAATTTTGTCTAGGAAACCGTATCTAAGAAGTTCTGTATTTTAAAAAAAATAAACCTTGGTTAGTTAGTTGTCAAGAGACCTTGTTGTAAAAATAGTCTATGTCCACGAGACTGGCACAAAGCTCTTTCTAGCTAACTTAATGCACTTGAATTATTACTCAATTCCACCTCAAGATGAGCAAACCGAGTGATATGAGAAGGATAACATGATCTTTCCATTGAGTTCCGGTTCCATTGTTCTCGAATTTACTAGTCACCTGAGCTTTCCATATATAACAGATGTCATTCAACAAGAATAGGCGATAATCGAAAAAGAATGTGGCAATACTGTGACCGAAAAGAACTGCTAAAGGTAACCGCATAAGATTTCAGAAAGAATTGTATGAGATGATAAATGTTACCTACAATAACGACGTCACTAAAACGAATAAGTCCAATTGAATTTTCTTTCATAGAATGTTAAGGGTTTTGTTTCTTGCAATGAAATAAAAAAAGTGATTCAATAGGAAATTACTTTATCAAGTATCAATAAAATAGCCTTTCAGTGAATTCGAGAGCAATGAAATTAATTCAGTGTAGTCGGAGTTAACATCAGGATGATGATGGAAAGGATCATTTTGTCAAAACTTAAACCAGTTTAAATCAGAAAAAGTTTTATCGAGTTTACTATCTTAAAACTGCGATTTGAAATATGATGAAATAATTAATTAGATGATACTGTTTCTTGGAATAATTATTTTAATTTCATTTTTTGTTGAATACATTATTCAGTTAAAAGATTGGGAGACGAGAGTTATAATATGAAGAGTAATTTATTCTGTGGTACATGTACTTTAATTAAAAGTCAATAGGATTTTCTTTTTCCAGCTCACAGCTGTTATTAATGACATATTTAATAAAAAAGAAAAGTAAGCCCGATTTATGCTAGTTAATGAAAACAGTTTTGCTTTCAATTTACAGCAAATGAGGAAAACTGTAATATTAAAATTTATTTTGCGAATAAATTTTTTCAATTACGCAAATATAACCTAACTTACCTATTTCTGTGAGTCGTTGATATCTACATTTATGATTTTCAGTACATTTTAGACAAAAACTTTTATTTTCACTCTCTTTTGAATGTTCCATGCCTCTTAAGATATGTAAATGTCTTTCAAGTTAAAATTCTAATGATATTAAAAATGTTTTCGATTTGAAGGCATGTTAAAATTTTTAAAGAATCTGGAAATGAAATAAAAGTCCAGTGGGTGTTCCTTCAAAGCCGAATCAATTGTGGATATAAATGAATATATATGGAATGAGGGATTTTTTGAATCAAATTATCATGGCGCTCTTTTATAATTCATTTGTAATTTAAAACTTGTGGAGAAGTTAATGCTTACTAGCTAAATATACCATTCATTTCATCTATCTACAGTCATTGTATTCCATAAAATTCATCCGTATGTTTCAAATGAGAGTGTTACTTCAAATGCCGTTCAAAACTATTAAATAAATTACTTTGTCTCTCTTTGCTTTTATGCTAATGTGTGAAAAAAATATTTAATTCTTTTAAGGCAGAATTGAGTATTTTTTAAAATATCCTAAAAATATTGGTGCTTTAAGAGAACTGTTACATAATATTATATAATTATGGCATCCGACCTTTTCTGGAAAGGTTAGCAATGATACTATATTCTTTTTGTGATGAAATTAGAAATAATTAACTTAATGTCATGGTATTTTGATATCAATGAAACTGTGCTGAAGCACTCGTCGTTATTAACTGCACTCGAACAATAATTAACGAACCAATTAGATAAAGAAATCGTTCACTCTGGAATAGTAATATTACTGTATGGCAATACGATTTATTTCTTTGTAATAAAATCGTCTTACTCAGTTTTGCAGTAATGAACGACTTTTCTAGAGATACTGTTTTTCAATAATATTAGATAAATAAACAAACTTTAAATATTTTCAAACAGAGATATCCGATCAAATTATAAAATTTTAATTCTAATTT
Source organism: Argiope aurantia (assembly GCA_026543865.1). Classification (NCBI taxonomy): domain Eukaryota; kingdom Metazoa; phylum Arthropoda; class Arachnida; order Araneae; family Araneidae; genus Argiope; species Argiope aurantia. Next base: position 1,038,399 of record JAPMOR010118671.1, on the reverse strand, counting down.
TTGTTCCTCTCTCGTGAAGAAAACCAGTTTTAAAATTTACATAAGCTTTCATGAAATCGATTGCTAGAAAAAATTACTAGCAGGCGTCAATAATTAATACCGTATGATTATACAGGACAGATCAAGCAACTTTTTGTTTCTGGCTTGTCCAGACTGCAGTGGTGCAGTACTGATTTTTATTTAAATAAATATATATAATTATTAATATTATATACAAACAAGCTGAAAAAGAAGATAAAATTTCGTACAGATTTGCTCATCATAAATAAAGCTACTTTTCTGAGTCCCGTTTTAAAACAACACTAGGGATATTTTTAGGACAGATGTACTTTTGAACCGGAGTCAGATGACGAGGACGTCACCTGAGGTGGCACCTCTTCTGTAAGCTTCCGTACCACACCAGTCGGAGGGCGTTTGGTCCCAATGGATTTAGAGTCCACCAGATAGCCGTATCCCGCTAACACGACGGTTCTTCGGCGGAATCAGGTCTCAAGCCTGAAACCCTCCAGTTCCGAAGCCGAGACCTAATCACTAGGCCACCGAGACCCTAGTTTTCTGAAGGAGTTAATATAAAAGAGAAAAAGGAATAAAACGGTATTTTTTAATTTCATATTTGATATGAAGGGAGTAATTAAAAAATATATTTTTATTCAAACAGAAATTAAAAAATCAATCAACTAAACTTGAATTAAAATATAAAAATTTGGTTACGAATATGAATTTTTATATCAGATTATTTTAAAATTTTAATAGAACGTGGTAGCAAAATGTTAATAAAGCAAGTTTTGAAATGTACCAGAAGCTTTATTTAATTAAACTTCATTTTCGTAATTATCTCAGTTTGAAAATTACGAGATTAAAATATTTTTAACGCATATATCTTCTGAATAACTATGACAACTTACACTTTTTCCAAAACTATTTTAAAATGTAATTTTTAGTATTTTGTTTCTTACATTACAGATTGATTTTTTATATTTATTAAATAAAGACGCTGTTTTTATTTTTTTTAAAATTATATCGTTTTATTTTTTATTTTTCCATTGGATGCATTCATAATATGAATTTAAATTTCTCGGAATCAATCTTCAAGGCTTCATCTTTTAAGTTATCGAACAATCCATTTGATGCTTTATTACATTTAAGCCTTTTATTTTTCTAGTCGTTTAAATTTAAGTAACCATTTCATTTCATTTTTTTTTCGTTTTTTTACAATTTTGAATTTTCTCGTCTATCTTTCCGGAATCTGCGCTGCCACATCTTCTCGAGGTCAGTTCACAAGGCTTCAACTTTGAAGCTATCATCTACAGAGTTTTTGAGTCTCTCATTGTTTTTACCCCTTACTGCCATTGAGATAAGAGCGCTCTCATAGGAAGATTATGGGGCTGCTATGTACGGGAACGGAATGGTATAAATTGAATGAATTGCAGGAATGCCGTTCGTTGAACGCCCGTCAGATTCTTCTCTTAGGTAATTTCTCCTCGGAAGAGAGCATCGAGCCTGAAGGTCGGTGAATTCATGCCAAGGCCTTTTTACATTTGTCTTCTTTCAATTCCTCACAATATCTCAGGGAATAATGAATGAGTCTGCACACTTTCTTTCCTTCAAAGACGACAATTCGTTTGAACTGATGGTCTTTTAATGGAGGGCAGTGATTAGTTTACAGACCTTTGTTTCTACTTGGACTTCCTTATACTCACCGACATAGGTAAAGATCAACGATACAAAAGAGAAAAGGGTTTCTTACGAAATCTTGAACTTCAAGAGGACTTATTTCGTTCAAGAGCTTATTTCCCTCTCAATTGAACTCGTTCTTTAAGAATAGTTTCTGGAAGAAATTTCAATGTCAAGTTTCCGATCGAATAAATATAGATTGAGCCATTTATGTTATAAAACAGAAAAACGTTCTTTATTTTTTGGGATTTCCTATTTAATTTCGTTTTATGAAACATAAAATGATCTTGGTATGTTATTTGTTGGGTAACTGCATTCAATATCTCTAAGTTTTAAAATATTTATTTGTCTCATGTCTGTTATTATTAATATGCTATATTTAAAGGAATTTGGAAAACCGCAAGATCTATATGAATTTTGATAGTTTTAACGAAATTTTGTAAAGTTGGTTTACAATCATTCAGTCGAGAGCATTTAGTGAAGAAAATTTTGAAATCCTATAAATAACTATAAACTATAAATTTAATCATTTCATATTATATGGAAGATATGTTGTTGAAAAATATAAAGATGCCATTTTATAATGCGGCGATCACTAGCTTTTCAGCATACTGTATTAAAATCACTTTATAGGAGGGAAGTTGTCATATTTTTTTAACTGTGTTATATTGAAAATTGTATGATTACAATGATATATTGATAGAGAATTGACTATGCAATACAATAGCAATTTATAGAGCTAATTTCGTTTTGCAGAAAAGATTCTGAAAGAATAAACTCTGATTTGAAATCTTATTTTACAAGCTAAAATCGCTAATTCCTTTTTCTTTTTCTTTCACCAATCTACTTTATTGTACTTTCTTTCCTTTTTCACTCGGCCAAGACACGTGAACACGACCTGTGGAAAAGGAAAGGGAGGGATAAAAGATCACGTTATATACCACACTGTCAGGATCAGTTCGAGCTGAAAGTGTAGTACCTCTACACAAAAGAACTGATGGGCAGTAGATGTTTCATACAGTGACCTCGAGGAATTTTTTTGAAAGTTTTATATTTCAAAAGGTTCTTTGAAGAGGGTATTATAAATCAATTGCTAAATACAGTTGGCCGAAACTGAGGAGAAATACAAGGCATGTTGTAAGTTTACACTGAATGGTAATTATGATGATGATTATGATTTAAAAATTGTATCGATTTATATCAAATTTATTTATAAATATTTTTTTCTTGAAAAAATTTACCGGATTTTTAACTACTTGTCACGATTAAAAAAGAGCAATAGCAGCATAGCAATTTAAAATATCATATATAAGTTAAAATGATTTTTTTTCTATGTTTTTGCATCATATTCCTTTTTCAGTAACCCCTGCGAATTTTCCAAGAGCATGTTCATTGTATCCAAAGATCGTAAATTAATCAATCCTTATGTAGGAAACTCAGAATTGTTCAGCAAATCCAATTGGATTGTGTTGAAATCTGCATTTGTTAGAAATATCATCAGATTTATCTCGAAAAAAAAATTCTTCGGAACCGAAATACAAATGTCTTAGTGTATTTTCCCTGTTTCTTCGGGGCCATGATGCCAAAATAACTGATTCGAACCTAATCACTTTAAAGTTTACTTATTCGCAGTTACCAACATTTGAAATGAAAATAAAGTGTATATTTAAAGCCGACCGCAATAAAAGCTTGCGTTAGGTTGGTGTGATGTGATATCAGATGCTGTACTAATTGTCAAATATTCTTGATGGTGAGCTGTCTAACTAATGGACCAATTCCGTTCATAAATTGATTTAAGTGGAATATAAAGATTTCATTTAATGTTATTTTTTTGTAATAAACATTTAAAGAGCTATATCTCTTAGAAGTACTTCCACTGTTCAGTTTTTATTGCAAATGGATCCAACGGAATTTCATTAGATATCAAATCAGTGAGTATAATCCTGCATCCTAACTCTATCTTAAGAATTAAAACATCATTATTGAAGATAGTATTTCTATCGTATAAAATCTATTTTAAACTGTTTTGCTATAATGATCCGCTTTTAACCTTATGCCTGGCGTAGTATGGCCTAATACGGTTCTTATGTCTTCCTCCCCCCACAAAAATAATTCCACCCAGCATAAGATAGCTGAATTTAATTTTTCAAGATATTGTTCAGTTAATTGAAGAAAATTATTTAATGCACCTTGCTACACTTATTTATCTATTTAAATCGAATTGAATAGAAAACACATGTAAATTTCTTTCTCTTGAGTAAAACACGATGAATGGAAGGTGCTAATCCATAGTTTTTCACTTATTGGAAAGTATATTTTACAGCTTAGTGGAAAAAATTAAAACTAAAGTGACAATGATCAGGAAGTCTTAATTAAATATTTCAACTCAACTGAAGGCAATAATTGAAAAAGTTTTTGTCTTCATTTCCCATTTCTCTAATGTTTTTTCCATATAGTTTGAAAATCCAGCAGAAATCCTTGCATTTAAAGGTGTTCTGGGAAATGAACTGAATTATGAATCTAACTGAAGAAAAGAAAAAAATAAGTTTTTGCTACAAATCGCATCAACTTAAATGGATCCTTTGTCTATCAGACGCAGCTTAAAAATAAAATCTTCCACTGAGGTAAGCCCAAAAATATTTTAAATTTATAAGTAATATCTTATTGAATTTTTTATTGATAGCTTTTCTCTCGAACAAATTTTACGTAACTTAATATGACAGCCAAAAGTACAAAAACAAGTCTACGGCCTCACAGAAAAAATAAAGATCTATTGACATTCAAGCCTGTTTTTCTTTTGGATTCAAATACAGTTGAATTGAATACACGAATATTGAAATTAATAAACTTGTCAACATGCGACATCTATTGATGTTCTACATATAGTTTTCTTGGCAAGGATCTTTAATATATTGTGGATTTACAAAAGAATAAAATATGAAAATTAATTAGATAATATTTTCGACATATTAAAATCTAGAAATAAATCCAGAAAATCATTGTAAATAAACAAAATTATTTGATGAAATGTTTATTGCTGCATCATTAATTTATTAATTCCAATCTCTGATAATTAATTTATAAAGTTTTATAGCAGCTTGTTCACTGTTAGTAATATTACATTTCCGCATCTCATTCGCAAATGATATCGTAGTAGTCCAATAACCTGTATATTGCGTTCTTATTTTGTTTTTATTTGCAGGTAAAGATTGCTGTGAATTAAAATTTGAGAAATTTAGACATCTTATCCGTTTTTTCAAACACCTTTTCTCAATAAATGTATTCGTATTTTCCAGTTATTTGCGATCCAGTTGTTTGAGTTATTATCTTCTTGGAATGAAAATGTTTATTTGAAAATGAGAAATCAACATAATCCTATAACATTGCCAAGGATATCGGACTATTGTTTAACTCCATTTTGTTTTTATTAACTTGAAATTATTGCCAACTGTATTTCCACTAAAACTACTTATCACGGAAATACCACTTTTTTCGAATACACTAGAAAAATTGAAATATTTAATCAATACATATTTATCTACCAGACATCCGTTATTCCTTGCATCCTTTCATTTCCTCTAAATTGCACCATTGCTAATCAAATATTCAGAACTTCATTTTTGGCTATACATTTTCATTTTTCTTATTGAATTCTTGAAAATTTTGCTATTCTTATATTTTCTTTGATATTTCCTTAACAAATCTCGAAAGGTATTTATTGATACTCTCATTGGTTAGCCAAGGCTAAAGTATTCTTAATAGCATGCTGCTTTTGTTTTTTCTTTTCATTTGTCAGCTGTGAAACCATTAGTCCAAAAATGTTAGTCATTTTTCGTAAGACGCAATTTTTTAAAAGATAGATAAATCCTTGAGGGATCAAATAAAGGAATGAAGTATCACAGGAAAGGAGTAAGAATAGAATTTCAATTTTTACTTATTTAATTCTTGTAGCTCGTCTGAATATATAGTTTTCGATATTCCCTTAATAAATCCCAAAAGACATTTGTAATGTAATATTCTGTGGTATACATATTTTAAAGACTTGCCCAAAATATTCTTACATATCGTTTATTTTTATTTTTTTATCCTGCCAAATTCTGTAACTAATGGTATAATGAAACAAATTTGTGGAGGAAATGAAGGAACGTGATATCTCTGTACAAAACAGGGTAAGAAAACCAAAAAATTAGATTTTTTTTTATTTTACAGTAATTGAGTAAAAGCTCTTAAATCTAAGACATCCTTTCCAGTGATTGATACGAATTTTTCTGAAATAAAAAAATGATAGTCTATACTTTAATTAAACCATATTTAATAAATTAAATATGGGTGAGGTTAAATGCCTATTAAAAGCTCCTCCGTTTATATTTTTTGATTACACAGAAAATTACTTTAACGCTTAAATAAACAAAATTCAACGGAAATAGGAAAGTGACAGAAAGTTATGCATCTATATACCAGGGAAATTGAGAAGAGTTATGAGCGATTAATTATGCATTGTAGTTATTGTGCCCCGTTCTATTTCATTAAAAATGAAAGCGTATTTTGATTATTCAAAAAAAAGGCCAAAGATAAAAATAAAATATGCAGCAAATTTTTGAAAAAAAAACCCATTGCCATGAAGACAATTTATAGTTTAGGACACCGTCATGTACTAATCGAATATAACTTCGTGATTCATCCTGCCACTTTGAATGAATACCATATAATATAAAGACAACAACAAACAGAAATATCCTGTACAATTAAAAGACAGATGTAACAGACAGTGAAAGACAAAGATACAAATTACAGAGCTTAGAAAAAAGAAGGAATGACAAAGTGCCAACTAAATGATTCAATCATTAGACAGTTGGCAATGTTTAAGAGTGTTGATGCGAATTCAACAATCTCTACAGCGTAGTGTCTTCTGTCTGTATGTCACAAAGCCATTACCTATATTCAGTCAAATGGAAAACATACATTCATTTAGACTGCAATGCATGTTTTAAAATGATTCATTGATTAATACTGTTACGCAAAAAGCTGAGCACAGATATCAGCCAGTGGGCTACTCAATCTTTCAAAATAATGCATTTGTAGATTATTTTAGCTACATTAATGATGAAAGGAAACTACCAAGAGAAATAGAAATATTGAAGGTAATTCAAAATTTACAATTTCCAAATAAAAAAAAATTTTAAAACACAACAAAAGTACAAATATTAGAGCATCAGTAGTAAAATATCTTATTATTAAGAACAAATCAAAAAACTTTAATATAAAGTAATTTTTTTTTACATTTTTGAAATTTTTACTATGTATTTTAAACTAAGTATGTAATTTTTTAACCCTTTGATCTCGGAAAAGTAATTCGATGCATAATTATTCACCTATTGCAAGGACTTGTTTATTGCCTGAAAAATAAATATGTAGTATTGATTCAAATTTAATTTCCTTGAAAAACTAATATACAGCATCTTACCACTCTGCAGGTATTTTTAACAATAAAAATAAATAAATAAAATGCTAATGATGCACCATCTTGATTGGTGCTTTAGAGGAGACATTCGAGTGGAAATGGTTAGTTTCAACGAATTTAAATAAAATACCAATTTATTCATATTCCGTAATAAAACTGTGAAATATTTTTTTTCTTATTTTGTATAATTAACTGCATAGATCAAGAAGCTATGGATTTTTATGTGATAAAGGAAACTCCCTTAACTTTAAATAGATTTTAAATTTTTTGTAAAATTTAAATAAAATCATCTAGGTTTGGATTATTGAATTCAAATATTCTTGTCTTTCTTAAATTTTTAACAGAGATTCAGTACAATAGCTTCACGGTGAAAATTAGAGAACTTTCTATTTACAGTATTATAAGTAAATGTCTTAAGGTATGTGAAAACAAATATGAAAAAGCTATAAATGATGAGAAATGAAAACATGTGCTTCTCGTAAAACATAATCGTTCGCTCATATCTGTTTGCTTTGAGGTTGTAGCTCGACAGTTATATTATTTGTAAAAATGTTCGACCCATAGATGAAAATTGAATTGCACAAAAACATTTGAAGACAGGCGCTTATGTTACTTGCTGTCTACCTCAATTCATCGCTTAATCTGTTTACAAATATATTTATAATTAATTTATAGTTCAAAATAGCCTTCAAATTTGCGTAGCGAAATATATAAAAGTATACATCTTTTTGTGAGTAATTGAGATCCTTAAGTTGTAAACTTGCTTGTGAACTTTTTATTGATTGATTTATTGATGATGCTTAAAATAAAAAAATTTTTGGTCATTTTTATAAAAATTTATTATTTTTCATTAAAGGTTTGTGTAATCAGGTATATTTATTTTTAAAATTGTTGCCTCTAATTTTATTTATTAGATTAGTTCTGAAATTAAAACCCTATATATATTTGAAATATTGTTTTTCGTTAACTAAATCGCAATATTTAGTATGAAATAAAGCATGACTAAGGATAAACAATTATTAAATAATGAGATGACAAAAAGATAAATATAACTTATAAAATGTTTCTTATAATTATTTTAAAGGCATGGCAGGATATATTTTAAGTCTGCAATTACATTGAAAATAAGTAAATTAATCTATACAAATTATTAAAAGCATTAAAAGTCATTTTTTTTTGGAAATATCTAATGTTTTCAAATCACTGTCAAAATTTCTCATCCAGCTGAACTTGGGTGACTATTTGCCCTATATAGGACTGCGTTGAACAACCTAGTACGTTATACAAACACTCAAGCAGCAAATTGTTATCATTAGAGCATTTATATCAAATAGATTGGTAAAGGATATGTAGTATCTTCGTTCACTGTTACCAGTGTGGAATCATCTGAACCATGGTTATTGCAAGGAAAACAAAAATAAACGTTGACGGCGATCCTGCTGTGTTTTGGTTCTGGAAATAGACCACCTCCTCTTGCATTACATTCCAAGAAGGAACTTCCGAGTCACAGGAATGTGAATGCCTCCTAATACCTAAATTGGGCCTACATTGGCACTGTAAATTAAGTTGGTCCCTCTCCCGCATAACCGGAAATGACAAGAAATTCCCAGATTGAACAAATCAATCAATCCATATCTAATTGTTTGGAATTCTCGTTCATCTCTGGGAGACAAATTATTCGCAAATCCACCTTATTGTTGGTAATAAGCTGTGCATGTCAAGAGATTGTATTGCAGCCTCTTATATAAAACAAACATACAAATCAAAACCATCATTAATATAATATTTATCTTACTGCATTCGGTCTGAGGGTTTTCATCATACTTTTATGGCAGTCTAACATTTTATGAGAATACCTTTTGAATAGATGAGGATTTTTAAAAAGGTTTTTTCCCATTTATATAGGGTGACAGAAAGTATTATTTTGTGATGGAAAACAACCAGGATAGCGGTCGTTGTCAAAACAGAAGGAACTGGGAGCAGATTGTATTTTAACAAAATACAGCTCGATGAAAAAAACACTTATTTTATATATATTTACAATTAAAGAATGTAAGGAATAAAGCCCTAATATTCTCTTATATAAACTTAGCAGAAACTTCGATTTAAACCATTCAATCACTAATACATTAAATTCTAATAATTTTATCTAAAAAAGGATGGCCTTTCGAATGCTCAGATCTGGGTTTGAACTAATTCATTCTCTCATTTTTTGGATATGATTTTTTTTCTTTAATAGTCCATATCAAGTTGAACCATTTTTAAAGTTGATAATAATAAAAAATTTTCAAATAATTTGTAGAACTGGTTACTAGCTAATTTGCAAATGTAATTTGAAAAACTGGAGAGCATTCTAAGATTATTTATGGTGATACTCCTTAGCATAATCCACGGAATTAAAAGTTGGCAAAATTAATATAAAGTTATATTTCAATTTATTTCTAATTTTTTCGAATTTTCTAAAAAAGCTAACCTGATGATTTAATTTTTAAAAGCTTTATAAGTAATCATAGATTATCTAAAACTAATGAACTAAAACATTGGTAATTAGAAAAAATATTGCAGAATATTTGATGAATCACAATATTTTTAGTTTTTCCTCATATTTTAAGTGTATCTTTAACTTGCACAGATAAGTATAAACACTGCTGCTTTATCAACAGTAGGTGCATACTGCAATAAGTAGGAAACATTTATCAGGAGTAAAAGAAACTTTTTACTGCTTTTAAATATTTTTCACAGCTTAAGAAGACGGAAAGTGATAATTTTCTCTTTTTTTACAGATAAGCAACTGCAAATAACCATCAAACACTGATAAGAAACTAGATGCACAGGTAATTCAAAGTTCTTGCATTTAATTTTTAAAAAGATGGAAAATGTTGCTTTACACTTAAAGTATACTCAGCCTTAGACTAAAAATAGTTTCAAAAATCAATTTCTGTGTCGTAAGAACATTTTATATGCTTAAATGGATTAAACCACACTATGAGCTCACGAAAATACGAGTGAATGATGTATCTTATTTTTAGAAATGATATACACGGTAAATAAACAAATATACACTTTATTCAAATTCTCATTGATTTCTTATCGATTCTCAATGAAAATGTGCCGTGATCAAATTAATTTGATGATTTTTAAAATCGTTTTGATGATTTGCAGTTGTAAATTTGTTTGCGGGAAACTAACAGATGGGAGATAAATGAAGATTGGGAGATTAAATGTAAATATTAGTATCATTTATTCTTCTTTATTTATTTATTTGTTTAAATAATTTCTGTTTTATGATACGTCTACTGAAAGATTGCCAATGATGTGCTTCATCGTGTGAAGATAAGGTGGAAATTATAACTGGAAAATTTAATTTTTAACAAAGGCATGTCACTTAATTGAAAAAATATATTTAAACCAGTGGAAACTTTTGTTTTGCATTCGAGTAAGATAGGATAAAACAAATTGAGGAAACTGGTTTTTAATTCAGATGGGTCACCTTGCAGAAAAAATTAATTCGAACTTCTAACACATCCAAGATATTGAATTTGTTCCCATGGAAGTGAAGTTGAAATGACAAAAGCAATTTAATAATTTCCTAACAGTATTAATAAGTTTTTAAAACATATTTATGCATTACTTTTAGAAAAAACCTCATTTTGAAATCACTGTTTTAGCTCTTTTGTTCACGTGCCGAATTATGTCATGGATGGCAAAATTTCATGACATATAAGGATAGATTACCTTTATACATGCTGCAGAAAGTAAAGCAAATACTTTTTATTTATTTAAAGATAATTCATTTTAAGAAAGTTTTTCATCAACCGTAAACAACCATTAAGTATTGCAAAATGCCTCTAGTATTCTTAAGAAACGGAATGTTAAAATAATTGAATTAAGCTAAACCTATTATGTAATAATTCAACTATATTACTGCAGATAAAGTTCTGCTAATGGCAGACCTTATTAAGTAAGGATTAATCAAATATTGAACTTTTTATAATGAATTAATTTCATTAATAAAAATATTACTATTTAAAAATTAAGGAATAAATATTTTTGTCAATAAAAATAATAAAATAAGATATTGAATACTAAATTTGGTTCCAATTTTGACTTTCCTTTCCTTTTTTTTAATTTTTTTTTAGCCAGCTATATTAAAAAGTCTATAAATAGAATTTCTAAAATTGCAAAACCCCCCAAAACAGCTACTTATTTAGTCATATAAATACGTCTGTATGAAGGACAAGGAAAAGAAATACTGAATGAAAGAAAGTCGATAAGACGATAAAAAAAGTTTCGTAGATAATGAGATTTAACTTGCACGGCTCTAAACTGAGTTCGCTAATGATGAAGAAAGAACTTTCATTGATAAATTTATATGACCTGGTAAGTTCTTTCTGTAATGACTAATTAGAGGAAGATACCCTTAGTAGATACTTAAAAGCGATATCCTGTTTTAAGCTAAAGACTGCTGAAAGTCATTACGTGGTAAACTTCCTGAATGTCAGGGTACTGTTGTGCTGACAGGTTATTTTACAAATTTTCTACTCGTTGTCCTTTTAGTGTTGGAATATAAATGATAAAAAGTAAAATTTTAAAATAAAAGGTAATAGAGGTCCATAACTAATAATTCATAATTATTCAACAAATTGCAATAAAATGTTTCGATTTCCTTAATTATTTTTACTAAGAATACTTTGAACAATCCGAAAAAAAGAACTTTAAGTTGATAGTGATCAATATTGCTTGATGTGACTTATAATTTTAAGACATCCAATACCAGACATCCAATAATTAATATGTCCCAATCATTCTTGACTTTTTAAAATCAGGATTAAAAATTTTCAGATTACTACCTTTTTTTGCAAATCGATAATAGCCCATATTATACTAGGTTATATATATTTATATTAAGTAATACGTAATATATATTAAAATTATTATTAAGGTTTAGGAATTTAAAGAAGAGTATATTTTAATCAAATAAAAATTATTGAAATGATTATTTCCTTTGAATATATAGAAAAAAAGTCAGTAATATTTTACAAAGGAAAAAAAATCAAAATCTTAATCCGGTACATTATTTAAAAGACCAGAAATCTTAAATGTAGTTTCTGATTTTTAAAAAAATATATCAGTTTATACCAACAACAAATATAAAGCATCTATATAAAAAAATTCTTGAAATTTTATATTACTCAGAGTAGAAAATTCTTAAATTGGCCAGAAATATTTTCAGTGGTGACATTTCAAATTAGAAAGTGAAAAAAATCTTCAAAATAGAAGACAAATTGATTTTTTTTATTCCAAGGCACAAAGATTTATTTATTCTTCCAATAAATCATAATGACAATTTTACAATGATGTTTAAAATATATTGCACATGCTTTTGTTAAAGTATTATAATGAAAACAGAATGAAACATTTGGTTTTTATTGAAAATGCAATATAAACTACTTACAGTTTCACGTATCTTGATTGAAATTAGCGATGAATGGATAACGGATGCTTTACTATTCTTATTTTATTGACTTCATAGAAGTTTAGAAGTATAAATATCCACAACTTCTGTAGTACAGTTTTAAATTCTTATGAAATTCAAAGGAAAGTTGAATATCTTTCTCTCGGTTTTCTGTTTATTGTTATTATTAACAGTTTACTCACTTCTTGAGTCAATAATTCAGTATAGCAAATATAAGTTTAGCATAATTGAAAAGTTTTTATAGTTCATTTTTATTTAAATAGTTTTCGCATGCTGATTTCATCTCTAGTATTACTTATTTCTGTTTAAAAGTTAATAGCGTTGGAAGGTTGGAACAAGTTGTAACCCAAGATATATTCATTAATTTTAAAATTTGTTAATTGCCGATAAACCTAAGTGACGATTCAATTTATTTAATTATTTCAAAGGATAATGATAATGAGATTTTATTAACTGTTATGTGTTTTTATACAGAGAAATGATTTCCCATATAGTTTCCCATGCTCTCATATAAAAAACACATTTCCCATATAGCAAGCTTAAGGATAATTTTTTATTGTTTCACCATATACTGTAACATAAATGAAGCATATACTTATAAATAAATATTTGTTCCTTTTTGCTCTTCAGATACTATACTTCTTTCTGGGGTTCATTTTATTAAATTTTGAAAAGAATGTCAGGGAGAATCATTATGAAAATCAATAACTTTAAACATTTTTGTAAATGTAGTTGTTACCCCTTTCTTTTCTGACACCATATTCTACTCAGCATTTCATTTTCCCCCATTCTACAAAGAATGATGCGATGAATTATTACTAAAATTATTAACTTCGAAAATCGTCTAATTTAAGCACACACATTCTTGACATCATATTTTACTTCGTGTTTCACTTTATTGAATTCTGAAAATTGTAATACCATGAATCATTATAAAAGACATTAATACTATGTATCACTATCTTTTTGATAGACATTTCCTTTCAAGTTTGTTCCTTTTGTGCGCAGGAAAATTATCTACGTGATTCAATAGATATGAATCATTATTATCAGCTGAAATGTATGCTTATCATTCTTTTAGAGAATCCCACTGAAAAGAAAACTCATCTTTATCTGTAAAGGTTAAAATTTCGTAAAGTGGTTCAGATATTCTATTTAAAATGGTTTGATGATAAGTAAAACGATTTTCTAGAATTAGCTTTGGAATGCGTAATTATTGTAAATCAAAAAATTATTGTGCTTTTTACGAGTTATAAGTTTTGAATATCACATGCATGGGCTTAGTAATGCAATTAGATATCAACTCCAATAGGTATACTTTTTCATCATTTATTTGAGAAAATATTTAAATGTGCATTCTTACAAAATTAATAATTGGATTATTTGTTGTCTGTTTTACAACTAGTGAAGTAAGTCTAATTTTGCATAACAAACTACACAGTGTTAGATACATATTTAAATAGTGAACTAAAAATGAAGTAATTAAGATTTTATAACTATGTCTGTGTAACTTATACATTGCAACTGCAATAATGGAAAGAAGATTTTTAACTGAATTTCTTAAAGTTATCTTGTCAGTTAAATTTCTACAATAATATGCTTTAACTCACAAACATTAGTTCTTGATTATTAAAATTAAAAAAATTAAATTTTCAGGAGCGAATAAAGAAATTTATAAAAAAAAAAGATTTTGTAATTTTTAAAAGACAAATATAAATATATTTAATCAATTTGTTAAATGAGTATTTTCACTCAAATTAGAATGGATTAATGTTAAAATCAATTAATAAAACTTAATTTATTCATTTGGGCTAAATCTTTTGGAAGAATTTAAGCGCAATTATTATTTTTTTAATTTTCTTAATTTTTCACCAGAGTTTTGAGCTTCTAAATAATAAACAACCATAAATAAAATAATCTTTGTCTCCTTTTTTATTATTTAAAGTCATAAGCATAATAAGTGTATCTGATTGCCCTAGAGCTGGGATATTGTGAATATGATTATAAATAGACTAGCTGATTAATCTAGCGGGAGAACTTGAGATTTGGTCATCAGTTATTTGAATACAGCGATACGATATCCATCAAAGATATTATTTAGAATTAATGGATGGATTTAATTAATTTCCGTTAAATTCACATTGATTTCGTACATAACTAGATATATTTAATTATATACAATTGTAATTTTTTCATTGTTATAAATGAAAATAGAAACAGTGATAAAATTAACCTTTCAAAGCAAGAGGAAGGAAAAATTGTGCTAGAATGATTACTTTCAACAGTCAAGTCAAATTTTGAGCATTTGAGTTAAATTTTATACCGAAACGTTTTTGTTTATTAGCAAGTTATATGCATGTCATTTAGTTAGTTATTCGCCTGACAAATATATAGAGCAACAACATGCGAGTAAATAAAAGCAGTAACTAAACATGTACAGAATATTTTCTTTGGGCTGAAGTAACAACGTGAAGGAAAATAAAAGTGGCTATTAAAAGTGTATGCAGTTAAAAATGTATGTATATAGGTAATTATTAAAAGTGTGTATAATTTTAATTCAACTGTAACAGTTGTGTGTGAATATAAACATGACTTATAATTTCATAGCTCGTTGAAGAAAATGGAATGCATGTTTAAGAAATTTTTCGCTTTTCAAAAAAAAAAAAAAAAAAAAAAAACTTTCTCCTTTTTTAATTCAAAATTTTATGTAAATCCACAAGTTGGAAATTAAAACTGCATACTGAATTTGATACATCTAGTATATTTCATTTTTGAGTTATCGTGCTCACGTACACACGTAAAGTTACATACAGAAGCATAATTCTTTTTTGTCGACACACAGAAGTCTAAGGCTTCAAAACGAATACACGATCGGATTTTCTAATGTTTACAGCGTTTTCTCAACGTATATTTCTACACGAGGACATAAAAATGAAAAAAGAAAAATTTATATTGGCATTTAACAAAGTCAAAATTGTGTATTCTTATATTCTGAAATGCAGTTTTGATAGTTGCTTTTTCATACCGATCAAACCTCTAATACTATTCATACTTTTCTTGAATACCCCATGAAAGCTGAAGCACTTTTAAGTACTTCCACGTGTAGCTATGCATTTATTATTTTGTCAAGAGAGTTACACAGAAGCTATTTGTTTATTCTGATGCTTTGCAATTCGAGACTGAGAAAGCGAAAACTGCAGTGCCTCGACAACAGAGAATTCCACAAACGTGCTGGAAGATGACAGAATAATCAGTTCCAATGAATGATTTTTTACCACGTTGTAATTTGAAAGAAACCAGCGCGGATGATGAAACATAGGCAAAATATTTCAAGTTATTCCTACTCCATAGCAACAAAACTTGATTGAATGCAAAACTACAATAATCTCAGTGCGAGCCTTTGTCGAACATACACTCGATAAATCGGCAAAAAATAAATCTGAATAAATAAGTTATTTCCATTTTCTGGAACGACGTTTCTTCACACAGAAATTTATAGAGCTTTTTCAATGCAAGGAAAGACAAAAGAATCGTGATGTTGCATAAGACGCAATGTCTCTCTCGGGAAGAGAAGGGGAAAAAAAGTAAAAGATGAAAATAAAAAATAAAAAAAGAAGACTGGCAATACACCGTGACGTCGTGAATATGTGCAAGCAAACAGTGCACTTATGTAAAATTTGTCCTCTCATATTTCGGTCACTGAAGTAATAGTCTTTTGTTTGTCTGTCTTGTAAAATGTGTCAGAGTCAATAGCATTGGCCATAAGTCAATGGCAAATCTGAAATTCACAGCTCGTTGATTAGTAATGAACCAAAAAATCTTTCAACTTTCAAAATTGGTCATTTTTTAGAGTTAGGAGCTTGATCAGATGAACTTTCCGCAACTCTGAGCTTGATAAATTGAGTCAGGTTGACTACCTTGAGTGCTGGAAGTCGAGTTTGAGCCCAGAAATAAAATTAAATAAATTTTAAAGTTAGCTTTAAAATAAATGCTTTGAATCAAATGTTAATAGTAAAATTCGAGCAGCCTGTCTATTTATATTTACAAATTTAGACTTTTTTTTATGAAAGTCTAACACGATTAAATATTATACGAAGGTATTATACGATTAGTCTTTTTATATCGTCGGTCGTCGGTATGTATCTAATGTATCTAAAAGTGAGCAATTCAAAATAAAATTATATGCTGATGTGTTCAAGTTGTTTTGAGCATAATATACAAATATAAATAATGCCATCAATATGCCCTCATTATACGATACATATACAAATATATTGATGAATACAATTTTTTCTAATTGAGGCAACATTAGTTTTGTGGATACCTTTCTAACTCCCAGATTTCCAAACGGTTATTTTCCATTGATTTTAATTTAATTTCTATATAGACAATTTTTAGCATATTCATTGTATCTAATATAAAATTTGCCAGAATTGTTGATTTGTTAAATGAACCAACCAACTGCGAAAATAATTGGACTACCTGATCTATAATTGAATTCGAAAACATTAAAAGAAATCCTAAAAATAATGTTCTGAAATTTAAACGATATATACTTTGAATAAGTATGAGTACATTACCCTTTTAAAATAAATTAAAGCATTAAATTAGATTACCCTAAAAATATGGCGCCTTCTCATCTAGTCTCCCAAAACATTAGTGAGATTAAAAGCAGTTGCATACATTGCTTATTCAATAATCCGACATTGCAGGAAAAATTATTCTTTCTTAGCATTTTTTTTTCTTAGTAAGTATGTTTCACTTAAATTCTTCAGTGCAGACTGCATTTCAAGAAAAAGCAGAAAAATAATATGAACAGAAGTGAAGAATTGCTGATAAATTATTCTCAAGATAAATTTTAATGGTGAAATTTCAGCACTTTAGTCAAGAACCTTTTTTTTTTAAATCAAAACTCCCTCTTAACCAGCTTTATCATTTACTAAAGAATTAAATTCTATGCAAAAACCGTTGTCGAACAACCAGATAATTGAGAAATACTTGCACCACGGATATTTATTATGGAACAAACAATGCATAACTCTCAATGAGGCTTAAATTATTTCTCTTGTTATCATAAATAAGTCCTATTTGAATATTCAAACTTTTAAATCTGTCTTAATATATTTTCTATTTCTCCAAATGCCTCCAAGTTAAATCTAAATATATTGAACCAGAAAATAAATTCAGTGACGGAGCTAGAGACGAGGGAGGAATTAAGGTCGCAAATGCTTTGGAAAGATTGAAGAATTTTATTTCATTTAAATAGCTATAAGAGAATTTGCTTAACCCTACAGTGCATCGTATAACCATTTCGCTACAAGGTTTTATTTCCGTTTATAAGCTTCACAAGGCTGTTCAAAGAGCAACAATGAGGAATTTTAAATACTTTTTTAAATGCCTTTTGATAAATATTTGTAGAATAGACCGATATATGGCAATTGTGGTAATAGAATAAAATTTAATTTGGAAGCTTGAGAAAATACCAAGATGGCTGTTGTATAAATAGTTGTAACATTAAAAATACTATTCAAATATTTTTTTTTCTTTTAATTGTAAATAATATATTGGTAAAAAGGAACTTTTAATTTTACTGCAGAATTGTCAGAATGTGATATATGTCACAGAGATATTGTTTAATTCCTAATATAATCATTTGGCACATTTTAATTTTTAAAAAAAATTTGAAAAAATTAATTACGAATATTTTTAAATATTTTTCTGGAATTATATATATTTATTCTAAACAAATATTTTTTGTGAAAAAATAATAAAGAAGTCATGCTTTCTAGGTTAAATTCCCAGAAACTTGAAAACTTGAACCATTTCATCGAATGAATATAATATTAAATTTAATAGATGGTGAATCTCCAGTTTCTCTCAATATTGTTAATATTTGCCTTATACCTAAAACAATTACAAATCTTAAGAAAAATAACTCTTATTACAGTGAATTATAGGAAAGAGGAAATATTTATTTTTTATATTTATAAAGTAATAAATGAATAGAATAATGATAAATGGGCTAACGAAAATTAAACATTAAAATTATTAGTTTTAATAATTCTTCTTCCTTCAAACTAACTCAGATTAACCGTTTTTGGAGGGAGGTGGAATGTCGCTTTAAATTATTTGTTGATTGGAATTCTTAAAGTAATAATTATATATTAAAGATAATTAAATTGACATTTAAAATTTTTAATACACAATCAAATTATTCGAGCTGCTCAAGATAATATATACTAAATATCTTCAAAAATACATAAATATCTTCAAAAACAGCACTTCAGAAATTAAAATTACGTATTTCTGATATAACATAATTTTAAAAAATTGTCCTGATTATATGATACAATAGAAAATTAAATCTCCTCGGACAAAAGCTAATGCCATATATTTTGTAGAGTTCCATTATTTCCGATTATTATGCCTTTTTTCATCACAAATTGGAATTAAAACAAGCATAAATAGAATCTTTAAAATGCATGAAAGAAAAGATCGAAGCTTAACATTTAATTTACTTTATAACCAGAAATGGAGGCTTAACATTTGATTCATGTAACAGCAAAATCGAGGCTTAACATTAATTTTGGTTACAGGA
Source organism: Argiope aurantia (assembly GCA_026543865.1). Classification (NCBI taxonomy): domain Eukaryota; kingdom Metazoa; phylum Arthropoda; class Arachnida; order Araneae; family Araneidae; genus Argiope; species Argiope aurantia. Next base: position 1,019,190 of record JAPMOR010118671.1, on the reverse strand, counting down.
AATGATCAATGATTAACGATTAACGTTTTATTTTCCTAATATATAATATCGAAGTTAAAAATTCAATGTATAATGCAGCAACCTTAAAATAGAAATAAATCACTATGATATGCATCGCAAAAATGTTGCTTGAATTTCAAAGTATTAAATTCACGTTTATTTATTCATTTGCAATTTCTGAATCTCCTGGGAATACCTATTTGTCTTCCGATTTACCCATTTTGCCATTCACCGTATTTAAAATTAAATATCTCTTTAACCTTCGCCAAGAGCAATTCAATTTATCATACCTGCTCTTTACCAGACAGCAGTTAGGAATTTCATTTAATAAATCATGAACCGAATTCCTTTCGGAAGAATTAATTTAAATTAAAATGATGTAAAAGTATGTCCAGTTGCTGGGAGATTATGAAATTTTGAAACGGGAAATTGATCATTCCAGTGAAATATGTGAAAGAAAAGATATTTATTCTGAAATTAAAGCTGTAACTGATTTCACGGCTAACTTGGTGCCTAAATGGTTTCACAGCGCTTGTTTAATGAGTTAAAATTTGGTAAGAGATGAGTATTTGGAATAAAAATATGAAATAGCTGGAATGCTTCTAATCTAAAATTGAAATGATTTCTAATAAATCTTATTTTATAAATAATATTGCTCTTTCAGAAATAAATTCACTGATATTTAAATTAGCTTGTTTTAATATATAAAATTACAATTCATATTTATTAAGAAAAACATTTAATTTTTAAATAAATTTATTTAAATATACATCAATTATGCGCGTTTATGTTATAAAAATTTTGAATGTTTTTAATATAAAAAATTAAGATTGGAATATAGTAATTGTGGAATGAAACATTAAGTAAATAAATAAATATTAGAACATTTTTGAAAAAAGAATATAAGATCTGATTTTTTTAAAAAAATAAAGATTTGGTTTTGATTGACCAAACGAATATATTTGCTAATGTTAGCTTAAAAGAATTAGTAAGTACTAATACGACTTAAAAAGGCTAGTTTATAAAACTTATATTTTTTATGTTGTTAAAAATTTGTTTGTTAAAATTTGTCATTAAAAATTTTTGTTTTTAAATGGACGGTTGACATTTTTAAAGAATATTACAGAAAGTTTTCAGTTTAGAGCAATTGGTAGGTAAAAAAAAAAAAATACTTCTTTTTACATTTCCTTTTTTATGTATCAAATTTTACTTAGAACGTTGCTTTATATTTCAAGCTTCAATTTTTTCTCAATAATCAGGGTTTCAGCTTTTTAAATTTCCATGCTTTTCATTGACTGAATATAGATATTAGAATGTTCTCATTTTTCTGGATTTCCAAAATCGGATTTAGTAATTTTTTTTGATGCAATGAAAATTTACAATCTTGCCAATCATTCCTTTTAGCAATTAATTTTGGGGTAGAAAGATTACTAATATTGTCTATATTTATCAGATATTTGAATATTATTAAGTAAGAAGCCTACTTTCACTGTTGGGAGCTTCAAGCATACTTTCTTCAGTTTATTATTCTTTTATGATTTTTTTAAAAATCTTTTTGCACATTTGTGATCACGAAAACCTTTTCACAAATAGATGAAGTTGTGATATGTATTTATACTCATGAGTGGAAAATGCTTGAGAAAACCTCTTCTAAAATTAATGCAAATGCATTAATTTCAGTTACCCTTTCGATACTCAAATAAATGCATTTAACTTCTTCTATTCATTATTTTTTTCTTGCTTTTTCCTATTTATGAGTATTTAAGATTGCAAAACCTTTTTGAAATTAAAAGGGGTCATAAATGGAAAAAAGTCTGAGAAGCCCTCTTGTAAAATTTCAACTGCCCATTTCAGGCTTAGTTATACATATTTAAATAAATTTCTTCTATTTACCATTCTTATATTATCTTTTTATATTCATACGAATACTTGGGGTCACGAAAAATCTTTCCATAAATAAATGGGGTCGTGATTTTTTTTTTTTTTTTAATTAAAGACAAAATGAATCTTAACTGGAGAAAGTCTAAGAAATCTTCTTCTAAAATGAATGTAAATGAGTTCATTTTAGTTGCCTTATTAGATTTAATTTAATATTCTTAGCTAACTTTCTAGTACTGACTATTGTATTCTTTTTTCTGTTAATATAAGGACGTGAGGCCACGAAAAAACTTTTCATGATTAGACAGCACTGCGGTCGAAATGGGGTCATAAGTGTAAAAAGCTTGAGCTCTCTAGAAAAAAAAATGAATGCAAATGCATTTATTGTAGCTGCCCACTTTTAGACTTAATTAGCGTCAGAACAGAAACGCAGATCTTTTCAGCTCGTGGGCACCGCCAAAAGAAATCGATCGACATCAGGTTAATGAACTTCACGTGTAAAAGAAATTGTGGAGTATCCGTCATTTTTATCTAAACACTCGGCGAGAAACATCCTGAATTTTTTACGATCTGATCTAAGGGAAAGAAATATTTGGAAAATGAAGTTAAACAGTCCATGTGATGTAAAAACATTTTTTTTTTAAATTCTAGAAAGTGTCAGTTTTTACAAGTTCTGCGTATTAAAAACAGACAATTTTTATCTGAAAAGAATTGCTGAAAATAATAACTTTTTTAATTTCATGTAAATTTTGTCATATCCTTCTGAATGTTAAGTTTAGGTTTTGAAATATTATCTAATGAATATCAGATCACATTTGTCTGGTGATGTTTCAAATTTGATCTCAGATCTATGAATTTGAAGTTAGTGAATCAATTTCTCAATTTTCCACTGCTGCTGTCAAGAAATAAAAATTATTTATTTTATTTCAATTATGTATAACATAAGAATATCTGAAAAGTGAAAGATAAGTTTCTTCACAATGCTCATTAAACATTTGTTCTTATTTTATGTTAGTTTTTTTTTCTATCTGAAGATTTTTAACAGTTAATAGTACTTCTCTAACATAAAGAAAAAATTAAAGACTGTATGTAAAAAGAATAGAAACATTAAAAATATAGATCTTTAGGATGCTGAAATAGTGAGTACTTTTTGATCTTTTTAAAAGTGGTTACTTACAGAATGAAATAGGCAGACTATCAAATGTATATAGTATTTGAAAGACAGTCTTGTTTTATATTTAATATATAATGCAAAATTTTAATATTCATAATATAAATATATAAATATATTATTCTTGCTTCAAATATTTATATTTAAAAGCATGCCAAATAAATTGTTAGTTTGTATTGCATTGCAGAGTTTTTATATAGACATTTTTCCCAGTCTATGTATTAGGATAAATGCTTTTCAGGAGAATAAATCCTTTTTGAGCCGCAAATGGTTTAATCTTTTTTAAATAACAAATTCTGTATTAAATTATTTTCACATATAATTTATTTTTTATGCAACACACAATTTTTTGTGAGTTAGAAAAATCAGAAGATGCCCCTCCTCCAAGAAAAAATGTAGAAAGACTGAAAAACATTTCAATATTTTCCTTTTATAATATTTTCCTTTTACGAATTTTTCCCTTTTACGATATAGATAAGTCTGCAAAGATAACGATAAACACTTTGCAAGCTACTTTAGAAAAGATATCTAAGAAATAAAGCTTATCAAAGTTTTCTTGAATAAACCAACTGTAAGGAGGTTAAAATCGGCTTTTTAAAAACCGGTTGTGTGGCACAGGGTTTTTAATTTTGTTATTAGAAAAATGTGGAAACCGATTTCCTGAAAGCGAAATATCCATTCTCGAAATTTTTTATTTACTTTATTTTGCTGCAATTGCCAAAGGCAAGTTTTAAATTAAGAAAGTTGAAATGAAATAATTGGATTGCAGATGAATTTAATGGCAGGAATTTAGAAAGATAAAAACTTGCTGTATTCAAATAATGGAATGTGCTGCAATCTTAAGAAAGAATGATTAAACTTTAATTAAAAGAGAAAATTAATGAATAGGAACAAAACAACTTGAATTTATTTTTCTTATTTTATTTGGAAATAATTTGTTTTCTCTAGCCGGCAGAAAAATGGTTTGCGCTTTGATATTTTTTTTTAATTCTAAAAAGAAATATAACTAAAAATTAATTGAATGAAATTTTGGTTCGCAAAACAGCCTGAAGCGGTTGCTATGGAAGACTACTATTTCATTTGCTCGTAAGGTCTTTATATTTCTTGCCTCCTCTTCAG
>JAPMOR010118671.1:992512-1015012 GCA_026543865.1 Argiope aurantia | reverse complement strand
TGAGAAAAATCCGTATTATTTACTGGTATAATCCCTCAAAAATATCTAGACACTGTTCTCTATTCCGAAACTAATTATCTTACAATGAAATTGTAAATACTATCACTATAGAAATATTTTTCATTTAAGGGGCCCTTCCCATATTTAAATTTATATAAACATATTTTTTTTCAAATAGAAACTCTCAATTTTAAATATATAAACTTCCCAGATGAAATAGCTCGAATACTTATAACATATTGGGATTTTTGAGTAAACGATCAATGAATTATAAGCAACTGAAAATTTAAATTCTTAATATTAAATTACAGTACCCGTTTTTTCAGTATATTTTAAAATATAAAGAATATTTGACAGTAATTTTTATTTTAGACTAGCCGCCTTTGGCGACCAGCCGGTTCGCTAGTATTACCACTCGCTACAATTTTCAATTAAATATTTTAAGTAACTGGTCTCTTAATAGATTCTGAAACAAAACATTTTTAATCTTCAAATTTTGATAGTCATACCAATATTATGCTATTGTTTAGATCGTTTCGTTCAATTTACTATATATATTTTGCTAATTTGTTATCATTTCCGGTAAAACTTCAACTTTCATTTAAAGTGGAAATGATGAAATTGCAATTAATATAAAGATATTTTTTAATAAAACTAAGCGTTTTATTTTATTTATCATCTTCATTGTTATTTATTTATTCTTATTATTATTGAATATGAGTATTGCAAGCAGAATCGCTCGGTATTTAAGTCTTATGTGAACTACAAAATATTTTTCATAATTTATGTAATATCTCAAAGAATAATTCAACAAAAATTTCTCAGATTCAGCATAAAATTCAGGTTTAGTTTTGCTTTCAAAAGGATTGAAATGAAATCAATAATAATATTTTGTTCTGGCCTATAAATATATTTAAAAAATTATGAAGTCTAAATTTAATGAAGTAAGGTATCATATTCTGAGAAATATTCTGGACACACCAAATTTTAAATAAATGAATGACGGTTTCTATTTTCCACGATCAACTAAGACTTATTTATGAAGTTTTAAATGTTAAAAATTTAGAAAAACTCAACATTTTCATAATCTTAGGCCAATTAATATTGAGAAACCTGCGCGCTGATTGGCGTATTTTTTTTTTGAAACGATCGATGGAAAATCTAAAATTATCCTTTTTTTTATTGAATAGTGATAGTCAAATTTTCATAAATCAGTCAGTTTAAGTGATTGATTTAGTTGATTCGAAATTAAATCTTTTTATTTAAAATATTAGTGTTTCAAGAACATTTTGTTAATCGTGATTTCCACAGCAGAAGCTTTATGTAAAATCAAAAATTCGTTATTTATTAGAGCATTTATTGAAACAAGTTACTTAAAATATAATCATTTTCCATTTAGACCATTTTAGCAGATCTGTGTCTTACTAAAGGTTTACAAATTAGCTGTGTGGCCCTGATTTGAATGGATATTCTGTTCATATTAAACAAAACTTGCCTTAAAATAAAACTGATTTATTGGATTAATAATATAGAGAGTGTAAAAGATCATAAAATAATTTTTCTCGGATTTATTTTTTAGAAAAAATAATATTTCATATTTGTTTCATTTCCTTGAAACACGTGCCGAAAATTATATTTTTGCAGATTTCATTTCCAAAAAAATTTAATTTATTTTTAATTGGGGCTTTAATCAATGTGATGGCAACACTTTGAAAAAAGTTAATTTTATCCCATGAATGCGAAACGTGCTTAATCTTAATTTTTATCTTTTACGAAAAAAATTATTGAAAAATATAGCTAAAATATTTATTTAAAAATTCATTAAAAATAGAAATTTAATTTTAAGGTTAAAACATTGGTATCATTTAAAAGATAAATTTTTGATCTTCAACTTCATGTAAAAATCTTTTTTGTGTAGTAATATTTTCGGAAGTTATAGCAGAAACACGTCAAAATTTCGCTTAATTTTTAAATAAATAAAATTTTAATTAAAAATTCGAAAAATTAACCCCCAGGTGCACATTCCCGGCCTTCAAGGTATACGCGTGCCAAATTTGGTAGCTGTAGGTTGAATGGACTGGCCTGTAGAGCGCCAACACACACACACACACACACACATTGAGCTTTATTATAAGTATAGATTAAAATGCTCAATAAACAAAGCAAACGTTATGCATTTTTAAAAATGTAAAAATGTATTTTGTATTTTTAATTGTTAAATTTGCAAGTTAATTTTCTTTGATTCTCAAAAATTTGAATTTAATCAAAGGAGAAAGAGCTTAAAAATCATTGTTCCAAATTTTATTGCATTTCCGAAAAATGGCTTTAGAGATAAGTTGCAAAAACTAAGAGCTTTCAAAAAAGCAGGATTTCTGCTTCTTTCAGGGAGCATCTGAGCTTTATAAGAGAATTCCCTGGTTGAAAAACAAAGAACGTCGTTCAATATTGCTTTAAATTAAAACATTACTATTTTTCTTTTTAGAATAAATGTAAAGTTGAGGGGGGAAAAAGTAACATATTCTACTCCGTTTATATTTCAAACGATGTTCACTTTGGAACAAGTGGGAGCTGATTACAATTCTAGAAATAAATTATGAGATCTTTAATTGATGGAAAAAGAACAAAATCAAAATTTTGCACTAAGTGCGAATTTATATGTTAAAAGTTTGAATGAATGATATATTATTGAATAAAATGCAAAAACAATTCCTTGTGTATGAATAATGCAGAGTCACTAGACTTTAACAAAGCATACTTTTTTTAAAAATGAAGCAAAAGTGTGAAAATTTTTATTTTTTATTTATTATAAATTAATTGTTTTTATTTAATTCTTTTTCTGGTAAAAAAAAGATTAAGAATTAGAAAAATTCCTAAAAGTGTAAGAGTATTGAACTTGAGCATACAAAGAACAGCACTATGCTTTCTATGTTTCAATTTTAAAGGAATGGTTCAGAATGAGGAATATCTTTTAATTTTTAGCTGCTCCAAAAACGTTTTAATTTGATCTTGTTTTTTAAATATTAATTATTAATTTTTCAATTAACCAGAATTTTTAATTATTTGAAACAACATGCCATGAAAAAGCTATTTAAATATTATTTATTTTTTAATTAAATGTGGAAATAAAAGCAGATATTATAGACTCTTATTTAGCCATGTTTCATAGTTATCAACTGTAAACTAAAAATAATTCTTTTTTTAGAGCAAAATTACCTGTATTCACGGCTGAAATGAAAAGTTTAATGAACGAAAATAGGAACAGAGTGCTGTGAAACAGTTTCTAAATGGTTTCCCATGTATTTTGAATGTATTTATCTAAAATTTTATTCTGGAGATTTCTTATTCAGCAGAATCATTTAAAAGCCGAAGAACTGGAGTTTGCAATAGATCATTAAAGATTATGAAAATGTAAATTTTTAACCCTTTTATGAATGTCGTTTACATATTTTCAAAGAAGATATATTTCCAAATCGAATGACATTTTTTTTTCTTTCGATTAACAGATTATGAACAATGAGAAGTGTCCTAGTATGTATCAATTGTTTCATATAGATGAAACTTAAATGGCAATCAAAATAGATATTAGAAAGTAGTAACAATAATTTCATCATATTTCAAAGCATTGGATCAATAATTAAGATGCAATACTACTGTCATATTGCTAATGCAATACTAAAAATTTGATTGGTTAGGCAGATAATTATCACATTTCTAAGCTACTTGAGGGGCATCTTTGTTTAATCGTATAATGTTTGAATCGTAGCTAAATAACGAAGAAACCGCCTGAACTGGCATACTACTCTAAAAACTTCCGCGCCAAACCAGAATACATACGTTTGCCTCACGACGTCAATTTTATTATATATCAGGACCTCATAAAAATGAAACCGGTATCAAAGCCGGAATTTATTGATAGCCATGGCGGTCTCAGGTGCTTCGATTAAAACAGTTTAATCAGGACCACGTGCACTAAATTCAAACTAACCATCTGCGCAACTTAAAATTGAAGATTAAATTTGTAATAGAGAAACGATTTTGTCAAGTGCAGTATAATCAATGCATGAGTAGTTAAATGGAACCGTAAAGAGGCAAAATTAATTTTCAGCAAAGCTGTACGTGCAGTTTCTAATCCCCTTTCATGAATAAATAATCTGAAAAGCTTTCATTCCGGACTAAATTCTCAATGCAGGGAATGTAGATTTATATCAAGACTTAGAAGACAGGATTACTTACGAAAAGCTCTGGAGAACCATATTCCGTTGCTTAACATTTAAAATCTGGTTATAATCCATAATTTACTTGAAATAGCCATAATCACGTCATTTTGCTTAAATTATATCCCCTGGAAGAGTATTCATGACATATAATTACCATTCTACGTAGCAGAAATCTTTTAACTAATCTAAAAGATTATTTTAGGGTGAAATGCAAGGAAGATATGGCATACTTATTAGATTTATTTTCGAAAATTTTTTTAAATGTTTATTGAACTTTTCTGCAGTTTAATTACTAAGATAAATTAGAACACTACTAATTATAAAGTTTATGAAATCTCGGGTTGTATTGATCGAATAATTGAATAATTATGTCTCAAGTTTACTTCAATTTTTAACATTTCGTTTTAAGGCTCCAATTGCATTACGAGGTTTGGTTTAGTTAAAAATTAGTCTACTTATACTATCATTCAATTTTGAAACAACACCTGATCAATATTAGGACGACTTCACCATCTTGAACTGCTATTAGATGATGTGGACACACTTGAATCTGAGAGTGTGTGATCCACATTGGCTGATATAGAGTGGTTAAAATTAAGCTGACGGTGCACAGAGACTTGTTGCTCTATTTCTTTTGAGTGGATATGAAGGAAACTTTATGTATCTGTTTCTTAGACCATGGGGTCAAGGTTTCTATGGGAAATAAATTGTTTGAAATTTTATCAATTGATGGGGCTTACTACTTAAAACCGTTTGCTAATGAGTTGCTCATTTAATTTCGCTATAAAGGCAATACGTAAATTTTGAAAAAATTATTCGCCCTCAGTGAACATGTGGCTGACCAAGAAAGAGCGCGAATTGATCGTAAAACTTCTTTATCAGAATGCGAACAATGCTTCGTCAGCATTCCTTTCTCCCCGGCGGATGAAAAACTTAAGGAAAAGACTCATGTCCATAAATGCAGTTAAAGGTATGATGCGTAAGTTAGAAGAAATAAGTAGCTTGGATGTTGTACAGGGAAGGGGATGACATTTAACGAAGTCTGCAATTATGGAGGAAATTGCAATTGCAACAATTGAAGTAAATGTAATGCTTCAAGCATATGCAGCTCTTCAAATGCTGTTGTAAGTGGCCACTCAATAGCATGAGAACTAGATATTCCGTGGCCAGCCGTGCGCATAATTTTATGTAAAATTCTGAAGTTGTACCAATACAAGATGCCTTTCATGCAACAATTGAAATCGCAAGTTTAGCCTGAACATTTTAACTTTTTCTCATTTTCCCTGGAGAAGATATAAACTGATGAGTACTGACCATCGCATATCTTATGGTCAGATGAGATTCATCTAACTTAGGTGATTCTGTGAACACGCACAGAACTGCCACATATAGGATTCCATCAATCCTCCTAGAGTGCAACAGCCACTACATTCCCCATACATCATGGCATGGTGTGGATTCTCGGCGAATTTGATTGTTGGCTCGTACTTCGAGGTAGATTCTTTTGGTCCTATGCTGCATCAGATCGTACAGCAGACTTCCAGTTATCCCGGCGTTAAGGTAAAGAGGCTGTTTGTCTACCACAGAGCGATGCAAGACAGTGCAACTGCTCATATGGCAAAATGTATGAAAAAAGCTGATTCAAGCTGATTTACCTGGTGAACATGTCACTTTGCACACTTTCCCGCTTACCTAGGCAGCATGGTCACCAAATGTGATCGGTTGCGAATTTTGGCTGTGGGTTTTTTGCAAAGATCGCTTTTATCAAAGACGTGCAACTAATGAAGCGAACTTGAAAGGAAGCATTGTTCGAAATGTCTCCTTCATTACCACTGAAATGTTGCTGCGGCCGTTTATAAAACGGTGATACACTTTTAGCATATTGTTGACTAAAAAGGAATGCCCATAGAGAGCACAGATGTGTAAATAAATAAAATATTCTGTTATCCTTTTATTTTTGAACTGTTATATTTTTTTTTATTTCGTTACACGCCATTTGTTGGCAAAATTTGAAACTATTTTTCTTGACGGAACCTTCGCTCCCATGGTCTAAGTAACAAATATATGAAATTTCTTTCGTATTCGTTCAGTATAAACGTCGTTATGAGCTTCTGAGTACCTTCATTTTGATTTTAACCATTTTGCACAACGTGCATCAGAATCATACACACGGACGGATTTTTTTATGCAATTGGGTCTCGAATTCCGGAAACTTCACTCGCGTAGACGAGAATATATACTTGGCCACTTAGACCCAAACGTCACATAGTCAGTCTATCTACTTAGGAATGAAACCTCCTACATTCCTTTCATTATCAACATTTAATTATGGTGGTTTCTAAGGGTCCCAGTGGCCTGATGATAGGGCATCTGCTTTGGGGTCAGAGAGTTCCAGGTTCGAAACCTAATTCCACCGAAGAAACGCTGTATAAGATTAATCTTAAATCCGCCTAGGACTAATGTTCTCCCGCTGGTGTGGTGTGGAAACTTGGAGTGAGGGGGCCACCTATTTAAATGTTTATGATTTGATTGTTGTTCAGAATCACGAGGTCTGTTTCAAAATAACGATAGTGTTGCTACAATAATCAAATTATTGTGGCCTATCTGCTAACATGCTATGGCTGTATAATCGAAAGGCAATTTCGGGCTTAATTCATGACAAAATAAGTAACATTATTTTTTTATAGATCATGATGAGAATAATATCTTCTCAATAGTATAAATTTCAGGATTATATATATAAAATATAATATAAAGAATGTGCAATTTTTCAAATTAAAGCCTCTTAAAAATATTAACTTATACTTATAGTACTTTTTAAAAAATGGTTTGTATATTTATTGGGAAAAAAAAACGACACGCACATTTCCGTGATTCAAATGTATCATTGAATTGAAGTTAAACCATTGTAATCAATCATTTCAGATACCGTGTCCTGTACTTTTACCAATGCAATAAATCTAGGAAAATATTTTTTAATAGTTTCAATAAATATTTTCTAGAAGAATGAAAATACAGGCTGGAATTCATGTGAAAAGAATCTTTTTATAAAAGATGAAAGGCTCTAGAAAGTTTAAAAGGCATTATATTAGGAAATTTTTATTAATTTTCGGATTAATATTATTTAATTTGATCTTTTTTTTATAATGAATGTAGCATTCTATTTTTTCTTTTTCTACTATTATTATGGGATAAATTTAACTCATCAACTGCGACTAAAATGGGATAGGAAGAGCATTATTTATACCATGCAATTCATATTTATAAATACTATTGAATCTTGCAGAATAATTTTGATCGCAAGATTTCAAGAGCAGTCTTGATTTGTAAAGAAACAAAACTTCATTTTTTTTAAACATAAACGTAATCGAAAATTCATTATATCTAAATAATTTTTTTTGACAATTTAATCCATGGAAACAATGATAGTTAAGATAACATGCTTATCAAAATATCGCGCATTTGTTAGAGACTGAAGGAAAATAAATTTCTTAAAGGTCGCCCCAGTTTGAAAACATATCAAAGCCGTAAATCGATCCCATTGATATAAATTTCATTTCTGAGAAGGGAGAGGCGAGATAGCTCTCTCCCGGTGACGGATCGGTGTTCCCAGGCACGAGGAGTTTGAATCCTGCTAATAAAAATCCCCGGAATATGCAAACATGATACTTGTTTACTTGTCCTCCCCGGTGAAATTTCCTGGAAATAGCTGGAAATTGGAAGGAGGGTACCGGCGCATGCGTGACTTAAGCTTTCTGCCCAGGGTTCAAAATTTCGGAGTCTGTCGTACCTTTACCTTCGTGTAGATTTAAAGCAGGATATTAATGTATCTAATTTAAAATGATATTGATTTTTTAATAACTGCAGGCTGCATTCAACATTTTTATTTAAAATTCTTTCTATTTCCCTCTTTCTACTCTAGTTTTCTCCCTAAATTAATCATATTTTGATGCTAAAAATGATATTATTACAGGGAATATTGTAATGCATTTGATATTGTTTACGATTCTAATCTTTGCAACTTTCTAAGGATCTATTATTTTCTAAGGATGTTAAAACTCCTTTAAATTTCTGTGAAATACGTCGAATTATTTTTAAAGGTTATTTTAAGGGTCTTTTCAGTTTCTTTAGATTCCCTACAAGTGTATTGATTGCATGGTAAAGTGTCCGAGTTCCAAATAAGTTTTTAGACTGCCATTTATTTTTCTCTTTCACAGGAAAGTAATTTCCGCTGCGTAATTGAAACTGAAGCCTTTGAAATGATAGATTACTAAGGATTTCAATCCGTACCTCAAAAAACTCTTTTTCCAGCTAAAAACAGAGTTTTTCTTTTGACTGTTTCAAGCCCTCTAAGTGCATATAATTTATTGGATATCAGCTCCTCCTCTGTCCTTTTTTTTAGCGGAAAAGTTGCCTTTTTTTTTCGAATGTAGGTTTTCAGTTTCCAAGACTTTGGGTTTAAGAAAATATTAGCATAGAGGTTTTTTTTGCTATTTAGAATGAAATGAATTTCATTTTCTTTTCTAATTACTAATCGCAATGTTTGGTTTGTATTTAATATTAAATAATTTTATAAAATGTTTAACTTGTTGGAAAATTGAAGAAAGAAAAAAAGCGCTATAAAGATAAGATAATGTATCAAGATTATTTCATATTTTAAAATGTGGGAATAAAGTAAAAATGCATATTTATTCTCATTAGATTAGAGAGTAATTTCATATGTTTCTTTGATTAATTTAAATGGTAACCACAAATTTGCATACTTGTCTTAGCATAGAGACGAATTCACTTTACAAACGATTTCTATTACAATAAGTTGTCATAACAATTTTTAAATATTAGTATCTTTAGTTGCATAATTTTTTAAGTCTCTTATTTAAATGAAACATTTATAATTAAATTCAAATGTTTTTAAAATTAAGCGAATTTTTATTTATATGCAATGCAGTGTTTGTGCAACATAATTCAACATTATATTAGTAAAAGATAAGTACACTAGCCCACGAAAATCACTCGAATTTCCAATTGTATAAATTGTGGAATATGTAGCTGGAGAGTTAAAAGTTTATTCATTTATCGAGAATCATGGATCCACTTTATGCTCGACTAATATATGTCAAACGCGGCCTGTCAATTCAATTTTGGAATCCATTGCACAACTTGCAAAAATAAAACATAAAAAAAATCGTGTCGTTATATCTCAGCCAAGACAATATACAGTAAATTCTCACTTTAGCTATATTTATATCTCGTATTAGAAGCAACACGAGAGCTATTTTGGGTTGTACTTTGCGATTTTTAACCACGTCCAGATGACGTGGACGGCAGATTCAACGTACTCAGGCCCATATACACAACGGATCTTTCGTAGAATAAGGTTTTGAAGTCAAGACTTTACCACTAGACCATTGCGGCCTTTATGATATCAGTTATCAGTCTCCGTAACGTTTGTAATATGAAAATTGTCTTTATTTTAATTTCCTACAATATCCAACGCCAATCCAATACCCATGATATCCAATATCCCTTAAATATGACTAAATTAGTTTTGAAAATAAAATTGGGAAAAAGGATACCAACAATTTAAATAAGATATGATTGGCGAAACAGAATGATTGTGAAGGTGACAGATTAATAATTAGACAACAAATTGTTGCCTTATCAAAAATAGTTTATTCTTTGTCATTTGTAGTCCATTGTTTGTTTCATCAAATTTAATAATCATTTGACGTATCGATATTAGATTAAGCTGATAATCTTTATCTTCAATTTTTTATTCTTTTCCAATTTTATTGCATTTATTTTCATGTTGTCATTAGATAATAAAGCATGTGTTATCATGATTGCAAAATGTTTAGGAATCCATGGTTGTCATGTTTCTTTGAAATATTGATTATTTTGCATTCAAGTAGGTGCAAATGTTGCTCCAACTTTTTCTATGAATTTTTCTTTATTTTTCTTATGTGTATGAATAATAAATTACCCCAAAACCGTTAGGAAGTAACTGTACACAAATATTTTTTTACTAATAGTTATTTTCTTTCTTCTTTGACTAACATATTTTTCTTGAAATGCTATTTCTTAACACGCAAACATGCGGTTCATTGTTTCAGTCTTTTTATTATTCAATGTTCAATAAACATTATTTACACAACTTTAATTCTGTAAATTCAAACACTAACTCATTTTTGCCTGCATTGTTTATTTCTTTTATTTAAAATGCTTATTTTTCTATTTTCTAAACATTTATTAAATTACAAAATTCATATTTAAAGAACACCATAACCAGTAGCATTTGGCAATATGGAATGAATGGATCAATCTTAATTTTTTTTAATTCTTTTTGTAATGATAATTACCAGTTTCTTGTGATCATTTGATTTTTACCGGAATAGAATATAATTGAGTGGTTTGCAGAAAAATAATATAAGCATTGCTTATATTATTTTTTAAATTCATTATTATTACATTTATATACACTATGAGAGCTTCTTTTTCCCAAATACAGCATTGTGTAAATAACACATAATTCAAATGAATTTTTATGGTCTGCAAACCACTCAATTAAATTCTATTCTGGTAAAAATCAAATGATTACAAGAAACTGCTAATTATCATTCCAATACGGGTTTTTTTAAAAACAAAATCATATTAGAATGATAATTACCATATCATTTTTTTTAAATTTCATATTGGGAGGAAAATTACCAGTTTCTTGTAATCATTTCATTTTTACCTGAATAGAATTTAACCGAATGGTTTGCAGACCATACAAATTCATTTGAATTATATTTGATTTACACAATGTTTTAGTGGGAGGAAAAAGCTCTCAAACATAGTGTATATAAATGTAATAATAATGAATTAAAAATAATATTAGCAATTCTTATTTCAAAGTAACTAAAAGTCTTTGCGGTTTTGTATCTATGTAGTATTCAATATGAATTCCTAAATAACTGAGCCTAATTCAACTCAAATTTCGCGTGAAAAAACAAGCATGAGAAATAATAAAATCAACTTTTCAAAATATAAAAATTAATAAAATATTCAATTAAATAGAAATTAACAAACTTTTTTTGTCTTTCTTACACTTTGAGCTACTGTACCACTAAATTTCTATTTCATTTTAATACGCAGTTTAATAATAGTTTTATTGGACATAAAACAGTGATTTAACCATACTTGAAATTAAACTTAAGTCAATAGTTGAAACAATTGACTTAAAAAAAGACAAACTTCCTTAAACTTCAGCATTTGTAAACAAAATTTGCAATACATTTATAATAAATATTAATAACTTATTAGGGAAATTAGATGTCATATTTTTAAAAATAGTCTGGTTTAAGTGATATTCTACTTTTAACTAAAAGCAAACAATAAAGATTTGAAACGATAAAAGCATTTGTAAAGTATAATATTTTATACAAAAATAGTTTTTAGTCTGAAAATATTATCCATGAATGGATTTTAATCCTGAACAACGACGGGTATTTCAACTAGTAATGAAATAAAATTCAAAAGCCATTTTTGGAATTAGGTTGACTGAAGTATTTCCCATTGACAGTAACTTGGATTAAAGACATAATTCTACCACAATCTACCATTTTGTTGTGTCTGATGTTCATTAAATCCTTAGGGATAAAGCATCATCTTTCTACTATAATGCGATGATTTAAAGAGAAGATATTAGCCCAGATGTCTCTTCGTCGCCTCCATACTGGTCAAAAATACATATATAACTAATCCCTGATAGTCCACTTGTGGCTTCAAGATGAACGTAAGCTTAGATTAAATTGCATTAGATATTATCTAAAGTTTGTTATGGTTTTAATATGGCTCTTTTGTTTGTTTTTTACTTTCTCTATACAAAGTATAAAAAGAGAAAGTATTGTAACCGTCAAAAAAAAAAAAAAAAATCGAACTCGAGATTTTGACGAATCTTTACATTTTATACCTCCCTGAGACCGAAAAACACATTTTTGGAATTATATTTAGTTGTCTATGAACATGAAAAATCAAAAATGTTTTGAGCTAGACTGATGAAATTTGGTATATGGATTTAACACAAAAATTTTAAATTTCTATAAAATTTTGAACGAAATATATTTAAAGGAAATCGAGCTATCCAATTGTTCGAGCATAGACAAATATAATAACTATTAAACAACATACACATCTGTTTTGAAAACAATTTTTAAAATACGAAATGAATTAATAAGTGATATGCATAATATCTTGTTTAAGAGAACACAGAACACGGAAAGCAGGATTAAATTTATTTAGATATTTGGAATTTAAATATTTTTCTAGGGACCTAAAGGCTTCTTTTGCATATTTTTAATGCATTTTTTTATCTACTACAAGTAATATTTAAAAAATGAATTAGTTAACTACTGTAATGAATCTATTTGAAATATGCTCTTAACTAAAATTATTATTATAAATAAAAGCATTAGAACAGTCAAAATTATTTTAACCCTATAATGCATCATGCAGCCATTTATCTGCACGATTTTATTTCCATCATAAGATTTACATGACTGTTCTAAAAGGCTGGAATGAGTTTTTAAAAATCGTTTTTTAAATGCTTTTTGATAAACATTTGTAGAAAAGGCCGATATAGGACAACAGAAGTACTAAGATTTAAACTGGAAACTTGGTAAAACACCAAGATGTCTGTTGTATGAATAGTTCTACAATTAAAGATACTATCAAAATAGTTTTTTTTTGCATTGTAAAATATATATTTGTATAAAGGGACTTCCATTTTTTATTGCAGAATTGTTATAATGTGCTCTGAGTCACTAGGCTATTGTTTAATTCGTAAAGTAAACATTTGGCATATTTTAATTCCATTAAATTTCACGAAAAAATAATTAAAATTTAAAAAAGAATAATTTTTCTAAATTATTCACACATATTCAAACCACTTTTTTTTGTAAAAAAATAAAATTTCATGCATTTTACCATTATGAAAGATTTCATGAAAATGGCGAAAATTTTTAACAATTAACGAAAACACAAAAAGCATTTGAAAAGGGGGACCTCTTTTTAATAACATTTTAATTGAAAATGTTTGTAGTAAATTTTAAGTTTTAGGAAAACGATCTCAAAAATATATTTAATCTAGTGAAGCTATTAAAACATGTTTTTAAATACAACTCTTTAAATAAAAAAATACTTTGAGTTCCCAGAATAATATTTTTTGATATTTAAATTTTTAAAGATGAGTTTTAAAATTAAAATTTAAATCAAATTTATTGATCTTGTATTTTAGAATAAGTTCTTAAAAATATGCTTTTGAACGAAAATTTTAAAGTTAAAATTAAGTTTTCGGTGAACTTTCCAGAAATATATCCCAGAAAATATTCCAGAAAACAATTGCTGTGATTAAATATTTTAAAATGTTTTTAATTTAAATTTTAGATAAACACCTGTATTTTTTTTGTCAACCCCACCCGAATTTATCATGATTGATTTACTTGATGAGTGACCCACTAAAATTAAATTGTAACCGAAAACATGTAATCTTTTCGTTAAAAATTTGCTTCATTCCTATCATAACTGACTGAATGTTCCACTGTGATTATGATAATTAACTTACCAGGTTCTTTCTTAGAAGAATTGGAAGTGGATCTTATTTTAGACCCAATCTTCCACCAATGACTGGAGGTCGTTTTCTCTTTTTTGTTACCCTTTTCAGCGGAATTCATTGTTGAGAGGGGGCTTCACTTTCCAATGTAATCCAATCGAAAGTAACTGATAAGAACTCTTGTGTGAAAACACTGGTTTTCTTCCAAGGTTAAAGCTCAGTCCCGCCTGATAAGTTGAGGATGAGAGATTCTGGATTAGACATAACACTAATATTTCCACCTGTAGGAATACACAGAGCGATTTCTGCTGTTGGATAAATTAGAACGCTACATTCACTGAATTCATCCCAACTGTTACAGGAGGTCGAGACTACCTTATCTTGCTTGCATAGGAGCTGATAAGTCGAATCGCTTTCTTCTATAAGTAACGTATCAAAGCTTGACGTCGAGTGATATTTTATTGCTTACCGCGGTTATTTGTTTATGAAAGAAACTTTCAGTTTCTTAGGTAAAAAGAGCTCAAAATTAAATGCTGGGAGTTGCTTATCTTTTAAAACATAGGTATGCTTGTAAAGCTATGCGTCCAAAGTATCTATTTTCTAGAGCAATAAATAGATTAGTTTCGTCAGTGGTAATGTTTCTGTGTCTTCTAATTTTCCAATATGGCATTCATTTGGGAGTTAAAAAAAATCTTTTTTAGGGATGTCTTTGTCTAAGGGAAAGGGATTGATTTTCTCATTGTTTCATGAACAAATGTTTTTTTTTTATTATTATGCTTACTTTTATTGAATAAATATAAGTTATTGTATCATTAACTAATTCTTAACTGAGAAACGAGAGTGATTGATTTATTAGAATGCTTCGAAAATCAGTAATGCAGCAAGAGTAAGTAGTACCAGGGGAAAGGCAATTTTCCCGCCCTTTTCGTCATGTTTGGCGTTATGGAGAGAAATTAAGATACGATCTGTCAAAAAAGTATTCGAATGTTTTTCATTTCTTAGGAACTAATCACAGCACAATAAAACCAAAACCTTCCCAAAAAATAGCTTCTGAAAATATACATGATTTTTGAAGGGAAGTCTTCATATGAGATTCCTTTGGCAATGCAAGTTCCAGGGCCCCTTATTCTCTCAACCCAACTTCCGAAACAACATATATTTTATTTACTTTAATCCAATCTCTACATAAGTAGCTTTAAGAAGTTAATTTTGACAAACTGAAATAAAACAATTAATTGCTTTATTTCAATGACTATGAAATCAAGCAATGTAGTCAATATGAAGAGAAAATAAATTTCAGTATATTGTGAATAAAAAACTCAAAATTAAAATCTGAAAATAATATTATTAGAAAAGTTTTAAAAAACTCAATATTTTTAACATAACCTAAATGCCATTTAATTTAAGGATCGGACTTCTCTTTAGGTTATATAGCAAAATATATTTTAAAATTATAAACTAATGTTTTTTATAATTATAAAAATTTGAAAAGTTAGTTAACGAGGAATGTTATTAGAATAATACCTAAAAAATTAAACAATATTTAATTTTAGTTTGAATAAGTTTACCTGCACAGTTTAATAATTACAGCAAAATAAATGAATGCACAGTAAATTAAATTAAAGCACAAAAATAATTTTTTCTGATAATGTCACAAAAAATATCGGGGCTCTACTTAGCCTATTTAATATACCGACTTTACCTGTTTGGACTGATAAGGTTGTTCTCTAGATAAGGTTGCGTTTTTTTTTTTTTTTTTACAAATCTTTATATGTAATAGATCTATTAAACTATTATTACTGTATAATCCAATATTTTATTACATGTTTATTATATGTTATTTCATATTAAATTTTATATATCAAAAACCATTAAATTAAACCCATTTTTTATGACAATTGAAAATATAACAAATGAAACCCTGCAATTCAAAATTTTAGCCATTTCTGTTCAAAAAATATACTACAAAATTTAGGGGGTTCAGAATGCTGTCATTTTCATTTTTTTTTTCGAAGGTTGATATCGTTTAACATAGGCATTAGATGGAAAAGAAATATTTTAAAAATGAAGCAGCAAATAACTTCAAGCAAATATTTAGGTATAAATATATATATATATATATTTCATTTCAAAATAATTATAACGTAAAAATAAGACAAGAATGCGAATGGTGAATTAAATCGATTTGGCCAACATTCGAACAAAATTTTATTTACTCGTAGCACATCAGAAAAGGTAATTGATTCACCTGGAGAATTCTTGAGTTATAAAACAATAATAATAAAAATATTTTTCAGTTGTTTCAACAAATTAAAAATGAATGCATTGTATTTGTATAAAATTGTATTTAATTAAAAATACGAAAGAAAAAGGTAAAACAAAATGAATGAATTAATGAATTAAAAACGTTCATAATATATTGAAATAATTCATCTTTAAAAATGAAATAAACTTTTAAAGATATATAATACCATTATCCTACATACGATTCTTTCTGCTAATAAAAAGCGTTTGAATGTAAATTCCTCATCAAACATCCTTAAAAGTAATATTAATTTTCACTTAGTGAAAATATCATGAAAAGTATATTTCAAATGAAAGCAGCAATCACCAACAATACGAAACATTGCAGCACTTATTACTCTATTTAAAGCAAAATAAGCTGAAGGGGCAAAAAATACTATGCCGCAATACGAAATATTACAGCATACTTAGTGTATGAGAGAAATTTTTCTGAAAGATGTTCAAAACCGAAGCAAAAGTTTCATTAACCCTTTCTAGGGCCGTTGGAAGTACGCTTCCCACCAAATTTATCAATCTTTATATGAAATTATGTAGGTTGGCATAAGTTCTGACAAATTTTCTTAGTAAGTCAGAAACTTAGATGCTTCAGTTCTTTATCTCTGACAAAATCGGAGGGTTTCAGGTTCGAGACCCGATTCCACCGAAGAACCGTCGTGTAAGGGGATCTGTTGCACGTTAAATCTGTCCTGACCAAACGTCCTCCTGTTGGTGTGGTGTGGAGAGGGGAGTGCCAGCTCAGGTGTCGTCCTCGTCATCTGACCGTGGTTCAAAATTACGAGGTCCGTCCCAAAATAGCCCTAGTGTTGCTTTAAACGTGACGTTAATATAACTAAATTAAAACTAAACTAAACTCAGACAAAATGATGTGCCTTGATTTGTTCCTTAATTATTAATTTAACAAATTAATTAATTAATCGAATTAAATTTATCTAATAAGCTAATGAATCCCTTTCCTTATTCTAATTTCAAACCTAAAATTATTTTAACATAATACGACTAGAAAAAAATGGCCCTTTAAAGGGTTAAAGTACCAAAAATTATTTGCTAATGAGCTTCGGTATTACATGCATAGCATTGATATTTGTTATCATATTCTTTCTTTTTAAATGAAATTTTTTGAATTTTCGAACAAATAGAATTTATAATATAACCTTCAACCTAGCCGTGGAAATTCTCTTACTTTTAAATTGCTTTCTGTACTCCGTCTTTCATAAAAAATGAATATGAAGCTCTTTCAAATTTGAAAGAAAAAAGGGTTTTTCTGTTATAAACGAAAGATTAAAGTTGAAATTTATCAATACAGTACTATATATAATCTTATAATCCGTTTTTTATAACACATATCTTGAAATCTTTATTTGTAATTTATTTTTTATTCTGATGCTAAACACATGAGTTGGTCCTGATTTGTGTGGTTTCCATAGTTAAAAATAGCAGATTTATAAAAATGTATATATAAAGGTAATTGTTGTTGCAGATATCGCTATTTACTTTTTGATTAAAGAATCCAAATATATGTTTTTAACTTGGACATATTTTATGTGCTTTAGCTTTTCCTGCTCTTTTCGATAATTGAGTTTAAAAAAAAGAAAAACTGTAAAGGGACAAACGTATAAAAGGACAATAAAAGGATTGACAGTTTATATCAATAATTAAGTTGATATGCAATAATATCTTTTGCAAAAGGTAAGATATAATAATAATGTTTTAATTACTGCCCTTGCTATATCCATATGTTTTTGTTTAATTTGCAATTAAATGCTTGCGTTTTTCGACCTTCAATGAAAGTAAAATTAAACGTTGGTTTTGCTAAAGTGAATTCTTTTTTTAAAATTCAGAACCCCCCCCCCCCCCCGAAAAAAAGCAAGAAAGAAAAAAAAAAAAAAGAAAAGAAAAAGAAAATATATATAAAAGAAAAGGAAAAGAAAATATATATAAAAGAAAAGAAAAAGAAGAAGATAAAAGAAGGGGAAAAAATAATAAAAATCCGATGCTCCATACGTATTCTAACAGCGTAACTCTAACAAACAATGCACTAAAATTTACGAGAACTAAAGCTGAAATAATAATACTAAAGTCAAATTTTACTTCGAAGCATACCGTATTTATTGCTTTTTAAAGTAAGTTTTTAAGAATTCATTTCTTCTAAAAGAGCCTTACATTCTTTCTTACTCTGAATGATAAATCTAGTCTCGCGCCATCTATTGATTTTGTTCTATTAATAAATACTTAGCTTTCGTGCAGTCATAATCCCAACGCATTTCTCCCAAAACTAAAAATCAGCTGCCCGGGCCTCTACCAGCTCGGAGACCTGGTTCCAGGATCGAAATTTTGTTTACATTCGCCATTTTGATTTGACAAAATTCTACAGGAAATTCGATTTTCTTTCAGTGTTCCAAACAAGAAACTACTAAATTTTTTGTTTGGCTTTCTGTGTTAGAATCAAAATCCATTGACAAAAAAAAAAAAAAAAAGAAAAGAAAAGAAAAGAAAAGATTTGATGTTACTCTTTCTTTTTTCTGTTCAAGCAAATTTGATTTTAAATAAAATTTAATTTCAAGGTTTTAGAATTTTTTCTTAAATGATTTATTTATTTCTGTTTCAAAGTAGGATTAAAATTTTTAAAATCAAATTAATTAAGCAACTCAAATCGGGTTCTTTTCTGCAGAGGATTGCACAAATCTTATTATTTTTTTTTTCCCCGCAATGATATTGCTGAGGCGGTGGGCGAAATACTAACTTGTTTTTCGTCAGAATTAGGAAATCAAGATCGAAACGATCGAAGTTCATTATCATGTAGCACGTGGTGCCATCTACTGGACATTTATTGATTCACTGTTATCTCGGTGCAATTGAAAATCGAAAGAAAATACTATATTTGTTAAAAAGAAATTGCAACCTGTATAAAATTACAATAAATACCTCCTTGTCTTCTCCAAAAGTTCTATGATAAAATAAAGAAATAAAAATCATCCAAACTTTATTAACAAAAGATTATTTAATTGGGAAAATTATTTATGAATCATTTTCAAGTTTGATACATGATATTTTATCAAAAATTTTGAGAGACTTTAAAAAAGAACCTAAAGAAATGCAAAGCGAAAAAAAATCAATAAAATGCTTCTATAAAAAAAATATAGGAATTAATATTCATTGGATTTAATTGCCCAGCCTTATTCAATTTAAATCTTTCAATTCTTAATATTCCAAGAGATGATTAAAATCTCCACCCAAACTGATAAAATAAAATTAAAGAAACAAGTTATGGAATTCCTTTTGGAGTAATTAAAATATAGCATTAATATAGATAAAGAAGTATGCTTACATGACAAAATAATATTTTTTATCTCTATCAACTCAATATTTCTATCTCTCGGATATCTATTTCACTCTTAAAATATTGAATTAAAAGCAAAGCTATGGCATATAAAATTAAATATTTTTGTTAGACTTTTAAATATATTGCAAATATATACTGAAAGATCATTTTAAAAAAGTCATCGTAGAAAATGCTATAAATCGATATAAAGTCAGTTATTATTTTTCCGTATGATGCATCTAAAGGTATATTTTAATTAAAAGCAGCAATATTTAATAATAAAGTTATTAAAATTAATAATATTGCCTTTAATAAATTGTAATATCTGTTGAAATGTAACAGTAACAAAGTATTCGGGAATTATTCGAAATTTCAATCATGATAATTTGTAATGTTACATTTGTTCTATAGATGGCGCCACAAATTCAAGGATTTCTTCTTGAGGAAAATAAATTGAAGTCGCCGCTTTTAAAGAAAGCCCGGCTGACTACTTCGGGATATAGTTTTTAACTGGAAATCAAAGAATTAATTTCGAAATCAGCTAAAATTTTAGCAACAATCTTAGTGGATTTATAAGTTATTTATTTTGTTGGAACGTAATAACGTCAGAAATAAAAAAATCGGTTTATTTGTCAGAAGGTCAGAAACCTGTCCCTTCTTAAGAGCATTTGAAATGGTGAACTTTAACCTACCTATAATTCGATAATATTTCCGCTTTGCGACATTATTGCGAGAAAGTAGATTTAGTGGTTAAAGCTCGTGAATGGAATGATCTTTCTCAACATAATTTTTTTTTTAACCCTGCTGACAAAGAAATTGATTGAAAAACGGAATTAGTATTTCAAAATTCTTGCAATTTTTGCTTAGAAGTATTGATTTGAAGGAAGATAAAATAGTTTTATAGCTTTTTTCACTTTTTTCATTAGTTTTTTTTTTTTTTTATCGTCGAAAGTTATTCCGAATTAGAATACATCTATTGTTCTTAAATTTTGGAGATTATTTTTTTCTGAATCCTCTTTGAGGTGAAGATTTAAGTTTATTTTCACAAGTATTCTTGTGACCGGTTCGGAAAACAGTGCTAGAAATAATCGATAAATTTTAATCGATCATAAAATTACTAAAACATTTTACATGGAGAGGTCGGATAGGCGGGCATGAAATGCAATAAAATTAGTTCACGAAAAAGAAAAAAAAAATGATATATTTTAAAAAATAGTTCTTATATATAAATGCATAGAAAATTAAAACGATATCATTTCTGGGGAATTTCCGTATCATCCTTACATATAGAAAAATTAACGAATTCGTAAATTAGAGTTGCGCGAAAACTCTAAAACACAATAATCCGAACTGTCTCTTCAAAGGAAAATATATTATAATGAATTTTATTTTGTTCTGAATAATTTTATTGTATTTATTACAAATCTAATTGAATAATGAACAACAATTTGAATAGATATTTTATTATGTTGCAGATGATAAAGATAGATTCTTTTTTCCAAGCAGTTATAAATTTCTTTTCACGTGAAGTTTTATTCTTGCAGACCTCATTACATTAAAAAAAATCCGAATCATTGTTCGTATTATCATAATTGCAAAATAATAATAATAACTTTTAATTAAAGGTGGCCTTTATTGCCCATCATTAAAATTCGGAATCAGCTGAATGTTGCAATCTATTTATTTTTTTTAATCTTTGAAGCATGAAAGTGCGTGCATTTCTTTGATTGCTTTTCCTTTTCTCTAAATTTAGAGTAATTGTTTAACGTTTCATTTTTGCAGAATTTTATTTCCAATTCCATATTATTTTAACAGATAGGAAGAGAAACAAATATCTTCGGATCCAAGCTAGAACTTTAATACTAATATTTCCTCATTTTGAAGTGCATCTGACGGGCGTGAAAGATAATTTTGGTAGATAAATTTTTAAGCTTTTCCTTGTCTACAATGTTTTCCCGGTCAGCAATCATTTCATTTAGTACGAAATTAGATTTTTTTTATAATGCTAGCGTATATCGAATTCTAATTCTCTCTTTATTTTTTATTATAACCCTCACTGCATTTAAATGTTTCTTAGCACTTTCTTAGCAGCTTGCATTCATAAGAAGGATGTGTTAAGTTTAGTGACCGAAAATGTGATTTCAACTAACAGTGTGAGTTTTCAATCATTTTTGAGTTTTCCAAACAGGTGCTTCAATAAAGGATATATAAATGTTCTTTTTCTATGCAATTAATTTAAAATTCATATATTTAAAGGATTTTTTGAAATTTGAAGTATCTGAAAATTCTTAAGCAGCTTTCATAAATTACATAATTTTCTGTAAAATGCTTACTTAAAAAGCAACTGAATATTTTTAATTCGCAATTAGAGTAATGAGAATCAATAAATTTACGATAATTATAAACCCTATGAGGACATTTAAAAGTAAATTAATAAGAAAAGTTAAAATTAGTTTTTTTTTATTATACAGCAACAGAAAAAGTTTAATAGCCTTAAATATTACTTATTATTCACGAATTTATCGATTTAACAGCAATATTATGCACTGATTAAGAGGTGGGATCATTTCAAAATTACTCATGAATAAATGCAAATTAAATTATAAAGCTTATGACAATATTTCAAAGTAAATTAATAAGAAAAGTTAAATTAAAATTTGTTTTTATCATTATACATCAACAGAGAAAAAAAATGTCTTAAATATTACATATTATTCACGAATTTAACGATTTAATAGTAATATTATGATTAAGAGGTAGGATCATTTCAATACTACTCATGAATAAATGCAAATTAAATTATAAAGCTCATGAGAACATTTAAAAGTACATTGATACAAACAAGTTTAATAAAAATGTGTTTTTATCATTATACATCAACAGAAAAAGTTTAATAGCCTTAAATATTGCATATTATTCACGAATTTAACGATTTTAGGCACTGATTAAGAGGAGGATCATTCCAAAACTATTCACGAATAAACACATTAAATTCAAGAAAATTTGTAATATGAAACTTTTCGTACAAATAATCACAATAGCAGCTTCCATCCTTCCTTTAATTGTTA
>JAPMOR010118671.1:901040-992502 GCA_026543865.1 Argiope aurantia | reverse complement strand
ATATGAGACTTTTCGTACAAATGGTCACAATAGCAGTGTCCATCCATCTTCTAATTTTCTTTTCTTTTGTACTTAGCTGATGTTAGCGCCTTAATTAAACTATCCTATTTTTTCAAAACAGATTTATATTAAGAGGATTAAGAAGTAGGATTATTCGGAAACTATAAACTATTCACGAGTAAATGCACATTAAATTCGAGAAAATTTGTAATTTGAGACTTTTTGTACAAATGGTCGCAATAGCAGCTTCC
This sequence comes from Argiope aurantia, assembly GCA_026543865.1. Lineage (NCBI taxonomy): Eukaryota > Metazoa > Arthropoda > Arachnida > Araneae > Araneidae > Argiope > Argiope aurantia. The sequence continues at coordinate 992,251 of JAPMOR010118671.1, read as the reverse complement.
ATCCATCTTTTAATTTTATTTCCTTTTGTACTTAAATGATGTTAGCACCTCAATTAAAACTATCCTATATTTTTTTAAAAGAAAAGATTTGTACTACTCTTAACTATGAAAGACAGCATAGATACAAATTGCTCTCAACTGAATTTATAATTCATTTAAAAGTAAACCAAATTCACAATAGCTGCAATTTTTCCTTTCAAGTTTTATTTCCCTTGGAACTGAATTGTGAACCAAAGTCAGAGTCCCAATTAAGAAATCGTTGATTATTTGGGTAAGAATTAATAATATTCGTAGCAATGAGAGATGAAGCAACTTCAAAAATCGCTCAGGAATAAATACAGAAAATGTATAATTTTGTGTTCTTAAATGTAAAACAAGTGCAGACTTTACATCTCTTAATTTGAAAAGTCACGACAATAGCGTTCACCCTCTCTCTCATCTTTGTTTTCCTTTGCTCTTAATTGGGAACCAAAGTCAATGTCACAGCTCAGAGGAATCTAATTTTAACTTTACTTGCCATCGGCGGGAAGATAATCAGTGTATTCTTTATTAAGTCTAGTCAGTGTTCGCGTACCCTCCTGATCAACAATAAATAAATTTAACGACTTTGATAGTTTCTTAACGGCAGCAAGACATGGTTTGGGAAAAGGTTTAAACCAAAGAAGAGGGAACCAAGAATCGTCAAATAATGTAGGATTCTTTACCAGATTTGGAGAAACATCAGTACAAATCAGCAAACAAATATTCTTTTTCCTCTAACAACTAAGAAGCCATTATTGTTTATTTTATTACTTTTATTTAGTTTATTGTGCTTTGGGTTTCAATTTTAACTCGATTTCTTAAGCGTTTAGCCGCTTTGTATATACTTCATTTTCATTTAATTTGCAATTGATGGATCCAGATATTTATATAAATATAATCTCAGTTTCCTTGTGTGGAGAAAATAAAACGTCTGATAGCTCCAAATTTCAGTATTTGGAATTTGTTGTTTTCAGACAACTTAGCCTTCTTTTTGTTTTTTTCTCCAAAGAAATATAATTACGCTATAGAAATGTAATAGGTTTTTAATTTTCTCTAAAATTGTATTCAAAAACGAGTACTTGGTTGCTAAATATTTATATTTCAAAAAAATATTAAGTTTCATCAGAATTTATTATTTTACAAAAATCATCCTTTAAAGAATCGCCATTTGATTATACAAAATTGCATTATATCCGTAAATGCGATAAAGGAGCTTTTTTTTTTTTAAATGAGACAATTTTATAGCATGATACGAAAGATAAAAGAAAAAAAATCTGCATTTAATTATTGTTAACTAAAAAAAAACTTAATTATTTTTTATGTGTGCATTAAAAAATTTATTCAGCCCTTAAAAAAAACAATAAATATTATTTATGATACCAGTAATTGACAGTTTGTTTAAAAAATCAGTATCAGTAATTCATTTTTTTAAAAATTCTCTAAGAAAAGCGCGTAAATTAAATAACAAAATTCAAATTAAAGTAATAGAGTAAAAAGTATTAATTTCATTATTTGAGTTGAATTCAATGAAGAGATAGCAAGCCCTCAAAATGCACAATTTGAAGGAAAAACTTTCAAATCCTAAATTATACAGGATGCTAGCAGGGGTGAACTGAAGTAACAGAAATCACAAAATTTTTCTGTTTGAAATCTATAAATATGGATTTTTAAAATACATATATATAATTTCCTTTCTTGAAGAACCGGAGCAATGTGTAATGCTCGGCCGGCGAACCTGATACGGAAATTCCAAATTCTGTTTATTGATTCAAGTAAACGTATTCAAAAGATTTGTTAATGATTTTGTAAGTCAAAAATTAAAAAATTAATTATGTTTTATATAATTAATCATTTTTATGTTTTTATTTTTATGATTAGTTAAACTTTTGTTGAAAATTTTCCATTTAATTAGCGATACATTTTTTGACTTGTAATGTATGAAGAATGTATTAAAACAAAACAAACAAACAAAATTAAAAGAAAGATGAACAAAATGTACTAACTGCTTAAATGAATTCAGAAGAAAACGATCATCAGATTTTATGTTCTATAAATATTATTCGCAAACATATTCAGACATTCAATCCGAGCTGCCTAAGTATATAAATCAGCTGCAAAGGAATATTGTTTTCATCATCAGAACTGTTGTACATCGGTCTTTTTATTATTATTTTCTTATTTGCCTGGCTCGTCTTTTTCCTGCTGATTACTAAAACGTGCGCTAGACATTTAGTTTATACTTTCATCCTTTCAACATTTTAAGGCTGACTGAATCTGCTGACAAGATATCAACAGAGTTGTTTGCTTAAAGGAAAACTCAGCGTAAGAAAAGTATCGGATTTATGAAGACCATCTAATAAAATATGCATGCGAAACAGAAAATGTCGATTTTGACCTTGAAGAGTTCCACCTGCCTTGTCTGAATGTTCCTTGCGTTTTTTTATTATTTTAGATTTATCTGCGCGATCGAATTCTAAATCTTCCTTTACGCTATTTTTATCTTTTTAACTAAAACATATTGACACTTCGGAAAGTCTAATACTTTTCTTCCTCTAATATATATTTAAGTAGGGTATTTTAACCTATAAGTTGAAAATAATGATAGTAGTAATATTTAAATCGAAATCTCATTTTACTGTAAAATATTTATAAGTTGTCTCTAGCTAAACCAAGTATAGCTTTACAGCATTAATGAGAAATACATAATTTCGAATATTTTAAATTTAATGCACTGACATAAATGCCGGACTTATCTAAGTGGATTTAAAACAACATTTAATTCAAATAAAATTTTAATTATTTAATTAATTGTAATCAATTTATAAGTTTTTATATATCATTGTGATATCTGACAATCAAAGTTTTTCTTTATATATTCCTATTTGACCAATAATTTATGTCTTGAATAGAACAATCTTTTTAAGCTTTTCCATTTTTAAAAGAATTTTTTCACATGGTCCCAAAATTAGGAAATAAATAAGCAAATGATGCAATGATTAATGGAAACTAAAAGGAAATTTAATAACAAATACTCATATAACAAATTTTAATGAAATCATTGAAGTTAAGAAAAAAATTTTTTAAATTTCGCTCTCAAATATTGAAAATTCTTAATAATTTCCGAAATCTAATATATTTCTATATGAATATGGATCACGATTTAAAAAACCCTGAAATCGAAAAACAGGTTAACATTTTTTTACCTACTGCACAATATATTCATTTGTTGACTAAAATTGAAAACTGTTGTTGAGCAGAAATTGTCCTTTTGCAATTATATGCTCTTCGTACTTTTAGAATAATATTCCGATTGAGTTTTACAAAGTAGAATGCTAAATTTAAGGTTCAAAATTTTAAACAAATTTTTTCCATATCAAAGAGTGGCAGAACTAATTTCACATGATTTTTCAAAGTCACGCAGAGTTGCAGAACTAATTTTCTCCGCTTTTCTCGTGAAATTAAATTTGCATAACAAGGAAAAAAATTACCAAAAAAAAAAAATGCTATCTAAATTCCAAACATACCTATCGATTTAAGACAACCGAGCTATGAAAAAGCATCGATACGCTTAATCACCTAAAGAATTTAGTGAATTCTCAGTATTTTTTTTATCTCACTTTCTTAATTAAAATAAATGAGATTTGTTTTTCTGAGAAAACGGGCAAGATACTTTTCACGACTTAGCAACTTAAAAAAACATCAGTTTGATGAAATTGAATCGGATTGAAAACATATTCTTTTTCCCCACGTGTCCAACTGCGATTATTCTATTACAAGTCTTTGAAAAATAGAAATAAATTTTAGAAATAAAATGAATCCTTAAATTTCAGGAACAAAATCGATTAGGAATTGAATTTCATATTTTTTTGTAATTTAATAAAATAGAATACTTAATTTTTTCCTTGCATGTTGCAACAGAAATGTGCACAGAAGATAAACCGAAACAAGATCTGTTATGTTAGCAGGGTTTTAAAAATTGACATTTTTTTGATGGAAAATCCAATTATTTCACAGATTATCAACTTACAAAGCAAGTTTTTAGAATTTTTAAAAAACCTAAATCAATTAATGGATATCTATTGATACAGATTTCTATAATTTAGTAAAATAGAGAACTTAATTTTTTCCTTGCATATTGCAATACAAATGTGCACTGAAGATAAACCGAAGCAAGATATGTTATGTTAGTGGGGCTCTAAGAATTGACAATTTTTTAATGTACAATCCAATTATTTCACGGATTATCAACTTATAAAGCAAGTTTTTAGAATTTTTTAAAACCCAAACCAATTAATGGATATCTATTGATAAAGATTTCTACTCTTACAAAAATTTCTAAAGCCTGCTATACAAGACTTTAGAAATTAAAAAAAAATCTGGAACAGTGGTTGTCTATTAATACATTTTTCTACACTTAAAGCAATGGTAACCGATAGCCTATTGTTCAATCTCAGCTTCGGCACCATGGGGTTCCAAGTTGGAAATATGCGACCACCAACGAATCCCCGCGGTTGGGGAACAGGTGCATAAGACGGCGAGAGTGAAATGTGCCCCCCTGGAGATGTGACAAAGAAGCTTGAAGAGGAAAGGATCAGTTTAGGTCTTTTCATAAAACGATGGTTCAGAGTTGTTACATGTGGATTCAAATAGTCTCCACACTGCTAAATTTGATTAAACTAAACTTATTGAGCAAAGACGAATATCCCTTCAAATTGCTCTATAACAAGTTTGAAATAAAATAACAGATTGATTTTATATATTAAGTTAATGATGTTTTATAATTATTCTTAGTTATCTAGGTTTCTTACATTAACAGATCAAACGCATGAAATGTTGAGCTGAGTTAAACGATAAATTAAAAAACTAATATTAGAAGGGATGGGAGCATTATTGCTCAAGTATGTTCTGAAAGAATGTAGTGCTTTGTTTACCTATAAAAAGAATTATGTTTTCCCCCCGAGTTCCAATAATGTATAATTAATTAATCTCCCAGCTTTCAACGACGTGTCTAACTCGTGCAGCAGATTGCAGGATTTTTGTTACTTAAATGTCTAAATCAAAATAAGAAGTGATTAAAAAAAAGAATTATTTGGACATGTTTGAGTGCGCCTTTTACATTCTTGTAAAAATGAAATAACGTTAAATGTCCAATATAGAATATGTAATCTAATAGGAAGGTCTAAAAAAATTGTGTTCCAAGAATTAATTTTTGGAATTACTAGTTTATATATAGAATTATTCATTTATTACATACTTTAAATGATTTCATCTATTACTTAAGAAAAGCCAAAGTATTTTATTCAATAATTGAATCGTACATTATAATGGTTATCCTATAAGTATATATATCTTATTGATGAAAATTCAAAAGGAAGTAATAACAGAATCTATGAGATAAATATAGGAATTGAATACATTAGCATTTTAGATATTTATTTTTTTTAGTGGATGAAAATTACTGGTAAGACTTTTGTTACTGAATATTTTACCAAAAACTTCCCTGAAATTTCCTTCTAAAATCTACTATGGAATGTGAGTAAGAAAGAGAAATTATAATTTTGAGAAAGCATCGGAACCAATAATATGCAAATTTCTTAAGTTTCTAAGTTATGCAAAATTGGCTCTTTCTCAGATATTTGAATTGGTGTAAATCAAGAATAGATGCAACATACCATTGAATAAATTTCACTAACATATATTATATTACCTACGCGTTGTTTGGATATTTAAATGAGTTAAAAGTTAAATTGGATGTATAAATATGACTTTTTTAAGTTAAAAATGAATTTTGTAATAAAAATTAAAGGTGGATTAATTTAAAATATTTCCCTTCAGAAACTGCAATATTTTCCCCCTTTTCCGGCAAAAATGAATTCTGTGAGTTGTTTGGACGCAATCTAGTTATCAAGTCAATTTTTAGTACCTGCATGGGAATTGAACGACATTCCAGAAAGAACTCTCTGCTTAGAATGAAGCAAATAGTAGTTTGAAGAATCAACGTCTGATGAATATGGCTTGTGGGGTAATACATTCCAACAAAGCTATTCTAAAGTTTCTTTCTGTGGTTTAACAACGTGTTTGCTTGCATTGGCATAGTGCAAAACCATCTTGTCATGTCTTTAGCCATATTCTGGTTGTTTCTTTTTCAATTCTTAGTTCGAACTAACCAAACTATTCAAATATTGCTGCTCTTTTTCATACCTTTCGTCATGGGCATTGAAATCATCATTTTTAAATAGCGAAACCTCTTTTTACAAGTTATATTCGATGGAGTATGTACATCATAAATGCCCAATAACAATTGATGTGTTTCTGAAGCAGTTTTCTTCGCAATGAAATATTGCAACATTATGTCCTGCAAATGCTGTTTGTCTGACAACATTTTTCATATTATCTATTAAAAATATTTTTAAATAGATAACATGTCAACTAATTACATATTTTTTAATAGATAACAAATTAATTAGGGGTCACACACTAATTTTTGAATGTTGTCAAATCTTTCAAATACTTTCCCGATTTATTTGCAAATAAACAGTACTACTAACTCCATCTATTAAAAATGGGCGAAGTCATTTTTATACACCCAGTATATACAAGGTATATCCAGAATTTTATTTTTCGTTCGAGAAATTTTTTAATTAAGAAAAACACAAATTTTTTCTACAAACATTTTTTTTTAAAACGCTATAAAATGATTTTTCCCATTGCATTTAAATGCATTGTAATCTGAAGAGCTTTTGAATACAATAAAATGCGAGTAATATATTCTTTACAAATATTTTACATTGTATCGTTGTTGCCTTTAAATTGTTGTGGTATTTAAATTTGTTTAAAGTAACACGTTTGCAGCTTGCGATAGCTTCAAAAAATTTTTCTTAGATCCTGAGCAGGGGAAAAAAAAAAAAAAAAAAAAAAATTCCTTCAAAATCGCGATTTTTTTTTCAAACAATTTTTCTCAAGAAGATTAGAATTTGAAGAGCCCTGAAAGGTTAATTTGTTATGCTCATTAAGTTTTCGAAAATCTTTTTAACACCGAGAAGAATTATTGAATGAAGAGAAAAAGAATTATCGATTACCTAATCATGAATTTTTCAGAATTGTCTTTCAAGCTCATTAAAATGGCAAAAGGTAAAAAAGTGGACTTGGTATGACAGGTTTGCAAGAGTTTTAAAAGATATTTTTACATTGCTATTTATCATTATTGAACATTTAAGCATCTCTCTAAAAATCAGATTTATTGACTACGGAATTATTTTAATTCATGAAACCTAATAAATAATAAGTGTATGTCGGAGAAATTTCAAATACTTTTTGACGATAAAAGATGTTATCGTAATTGGGTTTAAAGAATTACTTTAGTCGTAATGGATGTCAATGGTTGTTTTAAAAACAAAATTTTTTCACGAAAAAAAATAATAACAATTTTTAAAGACTTATCTTTACTAGTGCATTAATAAGTAGAATTCTTTTATTTAAATCATTTTCTATTTTTGGATCTTTAATGTATAATTCAGTATCTTAAATATCATGGAATCATGTGATAAATTTTTCCTGTTATTCTTTACTGGATACGTCACTAGTATACAGTAAACATTTAATTAAATTAATCAATTAATTAATAATTAAGTTCTGATCATATGAAAAAAAAAGTATTGTCACTGAAAACAATCAATTGTATAAAAATTGTTTACTTCAATCCAGCACTTGAGGAAATGTGAGAAAATTCGATTGATTAGATTAAATTTTTAGATATGAGATTAGATAAATAAAAATGTAATAAATTTCTGAAATTTCATAAATTTCTTAGTTAAAATTAAAATTGATTATTATTTTAAAAAATATTTTTCAATGTTTTAGAGTTTTGACAAAGCTATTATTTTCTTTTATTAGAATTTTCCAAAATCTCCTATTTTTATATTTTAATATGTTTATACCCAAAGTTACACATACCAAATTTCATCAACTTTTTTCTTTATTCAGCTATCGTCTTCATTTCGTCACACTCAGAGGGACAAGCAGCATAGAATGTTTCGATTGCAGAGAAGTTTTAAAACGAGGAAACTCATTATAAAATCGAATTTTTTAAAAATTCGATTAGAGTGCTTTCTCGTTTTGAAATTCGAACATAAGAGAGTAAAAAGAGGCTCTGTCGTTCATAATTCTGCGGAAGAAGTTAGATGAGATAATAATTCTGTCTGATTTATTGAATAGACACCTGACCGAAAAAGTATTCACTGTGGTTTCATATTAGCAGAGCGGTTTCAGACAGTTAAAAAGCCCACACATCAACTTAGAGCTGCTGTTTCTGAGAAAAGTGATACCTCATATAGATATTTCTAAAAATATATATAAAGAAACATCACATTTAGTATATCCAGTAACGAAAGAGAAAAGAATTTAAGCTTTTTAATGGGTCTCTTATACGCATAAAAATTTGAAGGTATAGATGGCGTAGCTCAAATTACTTAAGGTGAATTAGGTAATCGTAAAGCATGTTATCTTTTTGTTTCCAAGTTATTTTCCCGAAGCAATTGATTGAAATATTGTTTACTATAGATTATCTGTTATCAACAATGCTTGGCATTCTTAGCGAGGCAATTTTTCAGTGGATAGTATTCGGCCTGTTTACGCAATTTTTCTTCTTTAACTAAAATACTATTATTAGCTTACACATATATCGTTGTGTTTCTTAAGACAGAAGAATTATTTTGAGATACTTAAATCACTTCGGGTAGACATAATTAACTTTGTACCTAACTGTAATGCTCTAAATCACCTCATTTGCAACTTTTTGCCTCTTCATCTCTATGGTATATCAAATGTTATTTATGTTAAGAAGATGACCAGATAAGTGGATGTAATGAGTACTGCCAATAAACTGTTGAAAATATTTGTGCACTTTTTCCTTCTCATGTACAAAGTCTATAACAACTGATATTGCAAAGAATAATATTTATGGAGTATTGTTCATAAACTGCTGTAAATACTGCTACTATTTTTCTTTCTCATACATAAAATCTGCAATGAAGAAAAATTTTAACTGCCCAAAAATTGAACTTCGAAACGATGAACCGCCACATTTTTAAAAGACCACAGAAAACTTTTTGAAATAATATGTCCATCTGTCCGTGTGCCTACGAACGCGATAAATCAAAATGTTAATAAGCTAGATAGATGAAATTTGACATAAGGTTTTACCACTGCAGCATTTCGGACCAGATTTGTCAAAAAATTATCAGTGGTTCAGTCTACTCGTATACATGGTGACATAAACATTTTCCTCGCTATGTGTTGGGGAAATGTGGGGGAATTTTTTAAAAATATTTTTTTCCTTTCAATGAAATATTTTCGAAATATAAAAGTATATTATATAAAAATGGGATTATGGGATTATGAATGATAACCCCATACGGTCTGCAGATAGAAAAGAATTACGGAAATGCTTATTAAAAAATGACAGTTATTAATCTTCTGAAAACTATAGGACTGTTGCTCCTTGAATACTAACCCCTTAAATGTTTTGTTTTCTTTATTATTTAATAAAATAATACCCTTTATTTTGAGAATGTGCTATTCTGATTCAACTAAGAATCCATAGAATATTTGAAGTGCTTATGTATCTTGTGTAATTCTTAAACTGATTTACATTTCAGAAGAGATAATTCGATGCATGGGCACGACGATTAATATGCTATTAATCATGTACAAACAGGCTTTTACGCTGGAATGAATTTTTATATATATATATAATATTGCATTTTGTAAAATAATTTTATTCATTATACGTTAAATTTCTCTCTGACATTGATTATAGAGTAAATTATTCTGTCTACTTTGACAAATTGGCGAAACATTAAAAGGGGGGGGGCACCAAAGCAAGTGCCTGATACTTAGTAGAATCATCGGATTCAGGGAACTTTGAATCGATTCACATTTCAGGTGTCACCAAGGGGAGTTAGTTGCAGTGATTCAAAGTCGAGTCTCTTCGAGGAAACGATTTGTGAAAAAGAAACTAGATTGCCTCCATCATCTTCTCACTTGGAGATTCCAAGCACATCTTTTGAGCCAATTTCACCGAGGCCTGCTTCTATTTTTAGATTCCTGATAGAGCCCTTCGCTCTCTTTAAGAGGGCCAACAGGGAAAGGAAAAAAAAAAAGAAAAAAAAAAGGAAGCTAAACCTCGACCACGGAGGAGGAGCCATCGAGCGATGTGACGTCACAGTCTTCGTTTCCTAGGCAATGCACCTCCTTCACCCCCCAAAATGAGCGGTGAGTGGGTGGAAATTCATCACCTTCCATTGAGGACCTCTCCCCTCCCCCGAGAAGAAAGTTTCATAAAAGCATTTGTGTAGAAGATTAGAGCAATAGTGCGAAAAGAAAAGGAAAGTTAAGATTGGACATGAGTAGTGATTTTAAATGCTCATTTTCTAAATGAATATCGGGCTCGGAGACGTGCATCTTTACATCCCTCTCTTCACACTTAATTCCCCCTCCTGGCACATACTTAAAAATTGAAATGGTCTTGTCAACAGCCAGAATAAAAGGTATTAGCGGTGAAAGAAACAAGAATTTGCTCTTGCTAGCGGATGGCAAGAATTAATAAAATTTGCGTTTAGGGAATTTAATCTTGTTCCTGATATAAATAACTGAGGCGAAACTAACTGTGGGAATAAATAGGATTTTTTTTTTTTCATTTACCGTATGGTGATGTTATAATATTTGAATGAGGTTATTTTTAGTCGTAATCACATTAATATGCGTTCTCACAGAATCTCTTTACTATTTTTAGAGTTTTTTTATACATTAAATGCTGGGATTGATTAGTAGTAACAACTTCATGGATTAGTAGTTCAATAATATTATGTATCAAATTAAAAAAAAGGCAAATAATTTATTTTAATAAGATTGATTAAATATATAGTAATATATTCTTTGGATATTGTGTATAAATCTTGTGTATATTCTTTGGAATTGTGTTTGGATAATGTGTGAATCAAAAAAATCCCTTCACTGTTAAGAAAATTTCCTTACTGTTCCTTAAGATGATGTACAAAACAGAAATAGCAAAATAATAGGTAAAATCTCCAAGTTTTTTTATAAACACTTTTTAATCACTATTTCAGACAGATCAATCAATGATATACCCTTAATCCTGGCCCCAAAACTGATTTTTATAATACCATAGCAAGGCATATACTTTGAATTGGAAAAATGCTTTAAAACTATAAAGGAATTGTATTTCATGCAATTTGAATCAATAAATGTACTTCCAAAAAATAACGAAATTTACATTTTTATACAGTCCGCTGTCCAATAAGTCATATTTAGTAAAATATTCTTGGCACACTAATATTTTACACAATAAAATTTCCACTTTTTTTGTTTAACACTAAAGCTACCACGAGCGGGTCATTTGACCCGCTTCCAATGGCAATTCCAATGTATCGGTGAAATGCCGGTAGGTTTAGTGTTAAAATGCTAGTTTGTCAAGAATATTTTACTAAATATGATTGATAGGATCGAAGAACTGTAAAAAATTTCGATTTCCTTATATTTTTTTAAATTTCATTTATAGATTTAAATAATTGAAATTATAATTCGTCATACCATTTAAAACATTTTTTTTTTCGATTGGAAGTATATGCCCTATCTCTAATGGTACAGAAATTAACTACTAGGCAACGATTTGAGCGGATATCCTGTGAAATTATGACATATATTCTAAATCAAATAACAATCCTTGGTGGTGAAATATCGGTTTGATAGTAAAAGAGTCGGAAGATTCGAGTCCTGATATCTCTAAAGGTCTGTCATGTATGTTAGCTTTCTACAGGTTAAATTTGTCGTGGGTCAATCGACCTTACTGCGTAGAAGCTTATTCCTCCAGCATATTGCTGATAAGTATATTTCTCCAACATACTGAGGGGAACCTTAATCCTCCAGCACATTGCTTGTAAGTATATTTCTCCAACATACAGAAGGGAAGCTTAATTCTCCAGTTATACCACCCGCGATTTTCCCAGGATAGTGAATTCAACTTTAATATAATAGAATTGAATTATGTTAGATTATTATAGAATTGAATACAATTAAGAATTCCCTTCGCTGTGCCTAAAAAGCGGCGAAGAAAACATTGGCTGGTTTAAGAGAGATTTTTCCAGTTAGATTTTCAATGACAATGAATGAAAGTAATCTCTACATAAAATATGAAATTAAAATTTGATAAATTAATACGTTAAATTTTATTTATGATTAGTTTTATCTCCAACAAACATTTTTTTATTACTTATAAAATAATCATATGTATACGCACACACGGAATTGTTAAAAAATGGTCGAAATAGGATTGTGAGAATATTTTTTTAACCATGAAGTGAAATGTGAAGAAAGAGTTAAGATGCGCGATTCTAGAGTTTTTTTTTAATGTAATCATTGCGTAATTTCTCAGAGTAATTACAGTAAGTTATGTTGGTATTTTAAAAATGAGTTTACTAAATTCGGTTTATTCAGGGATTTCAACACCCGGATGTACTTTGCTAATACGGAAAGAGAAAGCTCCAATTAGTACGAATTCTTTGATGCTCTGCTGCTATTTCAATCACACCAGGTGCCAAATTCGCACTTACTATAATGTTTAAGACACCTTACGTTAACAACAATGAGAGTTATGTCATGAATGACTTGGAGAGTTTTGTTTGTGCTTCTTTTCTTAGAATAAACGTAAGCGCCGTGTAACAGCTGATAATTTGTAATTCGTCCAAGTCTATTAACAGAACAAAGAGACTACGAGGACATAAAATAAGTGTTGGCAATTGCTGATCGTATATCTTATAAATCAACGAAGTTTGTTGAGAAGATTATGTCTTCAAGAACAATTCTTTCAACTGATAAATGTTCATTAGATACTGCATTAGATAGCTGGAAAAATAAACTTTCAATGGATTACGGCCAACTAAGATTCACAATAGGATTGAAGATTTAATGTAAAGTGAAAAATGTTGCTCTTGGAAAGATATTCTGGTTCATGAAACTGTTAATGAAAATGTAAATTATTTTAAATTGTAAGAAACTTTAACAAAATATGTTTAAAACACACTTTTATTATTGTATTAAAAGTTAGCATTTTTTAAACCTTTTTTTTTCCTTCGATTTTAGTTATTTATAATTTATTGCTATAATATTATGAAGTCTAGAAATAATTTTCTAACGAATTCACTATTAGGTGGCACTACCAGTATGAAATCAAAATTTAATTATATCAATCGATTAGTTAACAAGTGGAAACATTAAGTTCTGCAAACCTTAATTGATAACACAATGAATCTATTTTCATTGAGAAAACACAAGTGCATAAAATTTCAAAACTCTAGCATATCAGGAAATGAGGGAAAAGTGTTTTATAATATTCCATCTTCAGAAAAAAAAAAGTAGAGTTAAATAAGTTTAATAGAAACATTTTTTTAAAACTCAGTTTTATTAGTGTATTAGTTTTTAGTCTTTAATTTATAATTTTATATTGATAATATTATGGAGTCTTGTAATCAAAATTTTCTCAGATTCAATATCAGATGGCGCTACTTGTATGGAACAAAGATCTAATTAACTAACTAAGTTTTAGTGCTAGGAATGTGAAGGTAGGATATGAATGGCAGAGCTGGTTAAGGCATGAAAAATTTTATTATTCCCTCAAAACGCATATTACATAAGGCCTGCCTTTCAGGAATCCTTATTCCAGACTATGTGATGCATGATGAAGCAGATTATAATTAGTAGAATAGAGATGAATCGAAATATTTTTAAGAATTAATTTTCTCCATATGTGTATTAATAATAAAGTCACCCAAAAAATAATTCCCATTGACTGTAAAGATAAGGACAGAGTCTTCAAGAAACTGAGTCTTAGTAGATTCAGATTAAATTGAGGGACGAGTCACAATCGTAGAACATTAAATAAAATGAATAAGAAGAATGGGAACAAGAGAGTCTTCCTCGAACCGACTGCATGACAGTGCGCCTTGTCATGCAGCGACAATTAAGCGGGTGGTAATGGAAGGTCTTGTAATTTCACCTTCATTTCTTTGGCAAGAGCCCTCCTTTTGTGATTATGCCTCACTTCCAGACCGAAATATCCCTTTCATGAAAGGACATTTTCTTTTATGAAAAGCCAGTGTTCTAAGAGTTAGTTCTAATGCTAGTTAATACAGTTTATAGGAACAATTATTTGATAAGATCTTATAGGCGAATTATTATATAATTGCTCTGTTTTGAAGCAATACTAAGGGTAGACAAGAATGGGTTTGAATTTTGAATCGTCATCCGATAATGAGGTCAACACCTCAGCTGACATCTTCCTTCTCAAGCTACTGCATCGCACCATTGGGAAGGCGTTTGCCTTGGATATCATATTTAGCGCATAACAAACCCAAGTACATAATAAATATTCGACAGAACCGATTTTCGAACTTGGAATCATCCCGCCTCAAGCCGAGATCTTATCATCAAGCCACCGCAACGTCTTAATATATTTAATTTAGGGCCACCGCGAACCTTTAATTTATATATATTTATTTGTTGCGGATGATTAATTACATAGTCAAAGTTTTAAATACCTTGCGATTAGAACTCGAATAAAAAGTTGCAAAAATATCATCTGCCCAAACTGATTTTAAGTTATGTTGTTTGTTCTTGCATTAAACAAATGATTAACTTTTTGAAAAGAACAAGCATGCATCTCTTCTTTGTTTGTGTGTATTTCATTTTTCTGGAAGAAGCAAACAGTGATAAGCATTAATACTTGAATTCATGTGATATTTATGCTTACGGTTAAATAATTCCAGTTTCTATTTATAGAGCAAGGAATTAGCCCGTAAAAATTTAATTTAGGACAAAAATATCTTTTTTGACTTGAAAAAAATGTTCTAAGCCTTTCGGATGCAACTTTCATCTAACAGGATATTACTTCTTAGAAGCTGATTCTTTAGAATCTTGCCATTTAATTTTGAAATATGATATTTCAATATTATTTAAAAATAAATAGTTTTTAATTTTATAAATTATTATTGTTTTTCTACAAATAATTAAAAATAGATGAAAATTGATTAATAAATACATAACCAACGTTTAGAGAAGAGAGTGAAAATGAGGAATGATTTTATATCGATTCTTTCGTAAAATTTTGAAATTTATCCATTGTGAAAATTTAGAGATGAAAACTGAATTATAGTGATAATTTAAATCTCATAATAACAGCTTGATCGTTCTATCATAATACCTTATCAATAAACTTATAATTCTATTTATTTAGCAAAGAACACGGAATAGAATTTTTTTAAAAATTCTATCTAACACTGGATTAAAAAAAAACCATGACTCTATTCGGATTATTAGAGAGTAGATAAAAATTATGTTCATGTTTTTCTTATACTGAATCTTTTATATCTTCCCAAGTGGCATCATTATTCTATATTAGTCTCATCTTATATTTCTACTGATAATCGTGGGTAATTCTTTTTCATCCGTCTGGGTTGGATGGTATCAAAATCCTTTCCGTATGAAATAATAGACGCGAATTATTTCTCTGCCCACGATACCAATGAAGTTCTTAGATTAATCACCGAAGGATAGATTTTTTTTTACGAATAATTACCTTCACATATCTTTTAAGTTATTGATAAATGTAATATAAATTTATTGTTTCAGGCAAACACCACAGATATTAATGATGATAGAAATTTTATAAACGGCGAAAACATTTTATATAAAGAGAAACTTTGTAATTGTCTTTAAATGTTTATCCTTCACTAAAATATTGTTTCTTAACCTTTTAAATTTAAACTAGTTAAATATTGCATCAGCAAATTTTTTTTTCGTGGATAAGTTGGTGCAAAATATGCATTTTTTGTAGGTCATTTTATTTTTTATTTTTTCAGATATTTAGCATTTTTTCAAACAGCTGTTTCGAAACTATCAAAAATGATAAAAGATATAAACAGTTGCCAAACTGTAGATAAAGCTAATATACTTTAGAACCAGTATTCAGCATGTTTTTTTTTATCGTCAGGAAAAATCATTTTGATTTTAATTAATATTCCAAAGAAAGCTCAAAAAGTGATATTGCAATAATAACTGCGAAACATTTTATTTTAAAACAAATATTTAACTGAAGGAACTCCCCATATAAGGAGAAAATATATTAAGTATAAACAAAACGAGTGCAAATATTTTTATAAGCTTTTATTGGATTTTAAAATTCTGTATATTTTTGTGTAGGCATGTAATATTTAATTTCAAAATTGTATTTTTATCAAATTTTTCGATTTCAATTTTCTAGAAGGAAACTGACATGTGTTTCCTATAACAAAGTAGTAGAATACAGTCGTATTTCAGTTAATCCATCCACCCTATCCCCTAAAGAGAATTTTTCAATAACCAAATAAAATAATTTCTAAGAATTCGAATGCATGGTTAAACTTATGAATGATTAATAGTGTCATCAATAGGTGGCACCACGATATCAGAAACTAACATCTATAAAATGAAACAATTCTCACCAACTGATAAGAGAGGACAGAACAAAGATTCAACAGAAAATTAGCTAATATAGTAGTACAAGAATTTTAATCAGTCAAAATATTCATTTCCGCAGTTTGTTCTTCAAAACGCCAAAAAGAGAAAAGAAACTCTAGGTAAATACATATAAAATAAAATGAATTAAAAAAAATAATGCTTTAAATAAATGAGAAGGGATATATATATGAAAGTTCAGACATATATTGTACATAAATTTAGTTTATTAATTTCATTGTTATTTTAACTCTTCTTTATTTTTTCTTTACATTTTAATTTCTAATTTCTTTACAACTTAGCGCTTCAAAATTCAAACTGCCTACCATTTCTGTTATTTTAAGAAAATTATTATATTTTTTCTAAAAATAAACTTTTGATATGCTGTTAGAATGAGAAATGGTAAAAATTTATTCAAAATTTAAAAATTACGGACTTAATGAAGAATGCCTAAATTTTATTTTGGTTTATAGAGTTTAATTCAATTTCTTTTTAATGTTTTTTTAGTTAAAAGATTGTTTCTAAAATTATTTTTAATCTATTTATCAATTTTCTTCAAACAAACTTCTCACTCTAAAAATATAAAAATTCCTTTTTGTAAATTATTAATATAAATTTACAGTTTAGAATTATTTTTTTAGGTCACATTAATACATACGCTCCATTTGTCTATGTCGTCATAATCTTTCTCAGCTTTCCTTTTCTAAACATTTTAGCTCTTATACGGAATAAATCGAAGTCCTGTAATGTTTATAAATACTACTTCTGTTACATTTTTTATAATAGCGAATACTATTCTTTAATTTTCTTAGAATATCACTATATTTTTCCTCATCTATGGGATTAATTTGGGTCTAACGCAATAAAAGATTGTAGTAAGCTATTGATGTCTCTATATCCTCTTGGTATATGCCTTATCTCACAAATAATTATCAAATATTTCAAAGATTTTTTGTAATGATTTTTAATATTTTCTAATTTACCGCTGTACAGTCATTTATTCTAAAAACTTAAAAATTCCCTTTTTAATAATATATATTAGTCAAATTAATCATAACTCCGTGACGGGCATAAATATGCAATAAAATGCTTTTAATAGCTATTTAAGTTATTATATAGTATATACACATATACTTTCATTTGTTAGTTATGCCTATTCTTTGTGATCGAGTTCAAAAATTTTCATTTCACTTTTTTAGATATTTCAAGATTTTCAAAACCATCTTATTGCGTCATATCAAAAAACGTATAACCAGTCATGACGTTTTTGACGTTATGGTGTACTATCTAATAAATTTTTAAAAAATTGTTAAAGAAAAAAACAAACAAACATGAACATATTTCTATTTGTAAAGCTCTTAAATTTTCACAAATTCGAGTTATTAACCTCTTCCAAACATAATTTTTCAGTATCACACGACCAGTATGATTTCAAACTTTCCATAGAGTATCTGTTCATTCTCTAATCAACTGAGAGATAATTTTGTTTCTCTGTCTTAACGTATCTGTAGAATATAACGGCTATATTAATTAATTGATAATGGGAGGAGAGGAGAATATACTATTCCACGATGGATAGAATTGGATCAACAAATATTATTACCCAGTGGCTTGGAAAAAAAAGTTTTTTTTTTTTTTTTCATTATAGTCTCCATTTTAAAAGGATATTTTGAAATTTCATGCATTCGCAACCAACAAAATAAACTAAAGATTAACAAAAACTATTAAAACCTGATTACTTATATATTTATTTCCATCAATGAGGTTGGCAAATTTTTTAAAAAAAGCATAAATTGATGCATAAATTGCACAAAGTAATCCATAAAAATAAAACTGAAAGAAAAAAAAAACTTGAAAGAGATTCTCATTCATACATCATCCTTCTAAATGAATCCAAAACTATATTATAAGACCCAAGAATAATTTTTCCACGCAAAAATACCTAAATTCTCTGCGGGAAAATTCATATTTCCTAATCCATCTTTCTGTCTACTGATTTATTTAGATCTAAGATTAATGATGCTTATTCTTTTTGTCTCCAGGTTACCGGTAAAGATTCTCTTCAAAGATACCGTACAGGTAATAATATCTCAAGAGAAAGCTCAAAATAATGATGAACACCAAAAAAAAAAAATTATTTTTTTTCACCTCTACCATCGGTAATCAATGGAGAACAGTATCGATCAATTCAGGTAACTCTAGAATCCTGAAACTACGAGGAATAGTTCTGCTTTTCGGATGATTCCTGTTGATATCGACTTTGATTCATTTTAAAAGAATTAGTTATTAATTTTATTTTCAAATCAAAAGAGTCGTGGTTTCAGGTTTTACTATGCGTTTATGTAAGTTTTTGATTGTTAATATTTTCTAGGTAATTTATATGTATGTTTGTCAATATTTCAAGATTAACAAATTATAATTAGAAAGTTGTCTCTGTTATTAATGGTTTTGGGGTTTTTCAAATCATTCGACAATGCTGTTATTAACAAAACTTGATGTAAAGCCAATGTAATTCAATTTTATCAACAAAAAAAATCATTGCAATATACATTTCTTATATAACTATTTTTGATAAGCAAACATATAGTAAATATTTTTTAACAAAGAATATAAAATATACGCTACATGAAAACATTTTTATATACGCTACATGAAAAACATTTTTAATAAGATATGTTGAATGAACTAACATATATGAAAGTTTATAAAAGTTTAAGGATATAAGGATAGTGATTATTATCATTTAAAAAATAATTATATAAAAATGTTATCGAAAAAAAACGTGTTTTTTATTTAAAAAAATTATTTCTGTAGATAGCATTATAACTTACATCATCAATAAAGCATATAATTTTAGCAAACAAACGGTTACAAACAAAATTTTTGATAACAAATGTAAATACGGATAAAGCCTAATTTTGCCTTATTTACTACTGATAAATTAATTTTTTTGTTGTTGAATATTGGTTCGGAAAGCTAGGATTTAAAAAAATAATGTGGAAACTCAGATTATATATATAATATATATATATATATATAATATAAAAGTACAATGATGTAAAAAAATTAAAATGTCAAATACAGTATTAAATTTCTTTACGATCCTTTTTTAATCTAATTAATTCAAATTAATGTAATCGAATTCAAAATTACCATTTTATTATTGCAAATATTGTATAATTTTGAAAACTATCTCGTAGTATTTTATAAAAAACTAACCTATTTTTAATTTGTCGATGAACACGTAACCAGTCATGAAGTGTTTCACAATACGGAGTACTATTTGTTAAAAAGTATTTAATTATTTATGGAAAGACCATGAAAATGTTTCAGTTTCAAAAGATATCAAAATAGCACGAATTCGAGTTATTAATCTATTACAAGAAGAATTTCTCTATATAACAAATGAAAAATTTTATAAAAATATTTTACTCCCAACAGGAAATATATAATCCACTAATTCTTTTTCTTTTTGTTCAGAAAATTCAAGGGTACGAAAATCAAATCCATCTTTAATAATCGCTTAAATAGATTATTTGCACTAGTGTTTTATTTATTTATTTACTCTATCTTTTAAAATATTCTATGAAACATTGATGGCACTTGGCTACTTTCAAATACCCTATTTTACCGGACAACTTCTTCTATTTTTCTATGCTTTTCTGGTTTCACGATGGTCAATTTGCCTTTTTTTGGTAAGTTCTTGGCTTATTGAATTCTTCAAAATATTATAATTTATTCTTAAATTGTTGTTTCATTTGCGTATCCCGTTTTACTCCGAGTGCTTACATCATTAAAATGAAACAGATCCACACTGCCATTGGTCTAAATTCAAACTGTCTTTTAGGAGATAAATTATTATTATTTATTAAAAGTATATAAGTTTAGATTAATAAGTAATTTTATAGTTTCAACTATTATTAAACAAGGGTAGTTTAAAAACAAAAGAACATTAGACATTGTAAAACAAACTTACTTCTGCTGAAGCGTGAATGCATCTTAGCAGCAAGGCCAATACGACTGTCCTTTCTTGATCAGTTGAGTGGAGGTCCGAATCTGTTCACAGACAGCAGAGCTACTGACGCCAGAATCAAAGTACCCGATCTTACATCCCTCCTATTTTTACCCCATTTGCCCTCAATTCAAGATTTGCTAAGGGATAGATATTGCGAAATTGCAAGATATTGCAAGATATTTCGAAATAATATTTAATAAATTGTCGGCAGTAATCGGAGTACTCTTGCCCATTAGTCAAGGAAAAACTATTATATATATTTTTATGTTTTACGAGCACAAGTTTAACTAATTGTACCAACAGTCTTATAAGCAAGTTGTAACTCTAGAGGATAGAAGAAATAATTTTTTTAAAAAATTTCCTTCTATCTCTACAATTTGCTTATCTAACAATTGAGTCAATTATTTTGCTATCCGAGACGAATTGAAATGAAATCTCCAGCTGGAGTAACACTCGTTAAAATCATCTAAGTAACTTCTGTTAGCTAACTTTTGTATTAGAAGTAAATAATTTCGGCTATATTTGCAAGAAGTCCATTTAATTGCTTTTCACTTAAGAGATGAAAAAGAAATTCGATATTGTTTTGATTTAAAGCAGCAATTATATTGTTTTCGAAAGTATACTGGTAAAGATATATAAAAACTAATTTAGGAAATAGACTAAGCCTTTTTAAGCCTAATTTGATTTGCCTGTTAATTATTAAATTATATTTCTGAATTTTATAAGCTTATATCCAATACGCACGTTTTGATTTAAGAATATTTAAGATTTTCTACCAATATATATTTTTTTGTATATTGAAAATCTTGGAATAAAAATAAAGATATGTTAGATTCTAACATAATATCTGTAAAATAATCCAGTCAAAGAGGTGAACATTTAAAGAGATATAATCAGCATATTCAGTAAAATAGTAACAATTTCCCAGTACAAAATGCCTGTTCCTTCATACGACTGTTCGATATAACGTGTTAATTGATATAGAATTTTACACATTTTTATTTAATTTGTCTTGTTTTATATTTGTATGAATTTTGGAATCGATTTTTCACCCATTTTTTTGTGTACTAGAATTTTGAAATTTTGTATATTCATGTATTCTCGAACAATACAATACAATACTAAACTATAGAATGCTATATAATATTATGCTTTACTATAAAGTTATATGGAGATATAATATAATACTTTGACAATACTTGACAAATGAATTATCTTTTTGAAAAATATAATAAAATACTTTTTTTTTGAATTTTGACATAAAATAGAGGGGAAAAACACCTTTTAAAACCAAAATATCTCAGTTAAAAGCCAAAAGTGCATTGAAAATTGCAAGAAATGTGAATTTGTTTTGGATAAAAAGAAGTATAAATCAAAATTCTTCTACTTTAGAAATTTATCAAATGATTTGTTCAAAATTTTGCAGATAACTAATAATTAACTGTTGAAGAATATTACTTAGTACCTGATCCAAGAAATAAGCTGCATTTCTATCGATATTTAAATACTGACATTCCACTGATAAATAACATGAAATTTTCAATTTTAATATAAAAACATTGTAAAATCTTTTTGAATGAATTCATTGCTCAGGGACTGCAAAGCATATTGAGAATTATTATACCAAATTTGAAAAAACAATGTATTAGACATTAATTTATGATGTTTTTCGTAACAAGATTTGATCCAAATTTGATGAAACGGTATTTAAAGATGTAAAATGCTATTAAAACGCATATTATGCAAATATAAAGATGATATACTCGCCAAATACTCGCCAAAAATCAACTTTCCAACCTAGTCTCCTATTTTAAATTAATTTTTCAATAATTAACTTATTACTTTTTGTTTATCAAATTCATAAAATATGATAAATTTATAAATGCTAATGAGTAAGATTTGGAATATTTTTATCTATAAAAAAACCCAGTTAAAATTTTATCCAATTCTTTCCGATCAATTCCAGAAATGAATCGCAATCTAATGCCCGAATGTATTCAGATTTCTGAATCAAAACTGGGGTGGTAAAAGTCTTTTTTTTCTTTTTCTTTTTTGCGTTCGTTTCGGCTAAAATCTCACTATGAGATACTTCCTTTCATCTCTAAACCAGAGATTTTTGTCAAAGGAAAAAGGCCTTATTAAAATGTGATTCAATTCTTTCCAATCTCTTCCAGAAACGGATTACAGAAAGTCTAGTGCCCTTAGGTATCGAATACATTCAGACTTTTGAGTCAGAGCTCGGGGAAGAAAATCTCTTTTTGCGTTCGTTTCGGCTGAAATCTCACTATTTGGCACTTCCTTTCATCTCTAAAGCATAGATTTGTAGAAGACAGCGCCACTGTCTGTCTTCTTTTCTTTTTCAAAAACATACTGAGCCAGCTTCTTACGAAGTAGAAGAATGACGAAAAAGAAGTGCTGAGGAAGCTTGAGGTATAAATATCATCACCGCACGCTTCCGACTGCATTAACCACTTCATGCCTTTCGTCAAACAGACCTCTCGATTATACCCACATCTTCATAAAGCAGAACGCGCTGGTGTCGCCCAATGACACCCTTCCTTCATGCTCAGAGCACGAATATTTCTACCTTGCTACACATTGTTCCCATGCTTAGTCATAATGAACTTTTGAGTTACTAGACTGATTTTATGATATGCAAATTTTAAATGTGCAATGTAAAATTATAATCGTCTTCAAATATTGAATGCGGTTTAGGAAAATACATTTTTAACTTAAGGAGTGAAGCAATTAATGATTAGTCAAGGATAATTATTATTAAACTACCCCAACTATTTCGTTATTGAATTTTAATTATTGTTTTGCTCTTTAATTGATGATTGCCCTTTAATTGATGATTTGATTTTTGCTCTTTATTGATTTTTAAATCGTCGCTGTTAAACGCTTACAAATAGGAAAAAAGGCTTTTTGAAACTATGTAAACAACTTTTTTGCATGCAACGCTATGATAGTATAATATAATTTAATGTTATGATAGTACGATAAAATGTGACTCTGTTATAGTATAACTCAATGATAGAAATATATTAATTGAACAAATCCCATATCAGTCCGAAATTGCGAAATAACACTTTAAATCTCAAGTAAATTGAGGGATTTACAGCTGGATGATTAAAAATAAATTTTATATAACGAATATATGAACTAAATAATATGTCAAGTTGACAAAATTTTTTCTTCATATTTCTAAATTCATAACATTTATATTTTGGTACAACGTACATCTAAAAGATTAAAATCTTAAAAAAGTTTTATTACGTAAGAGCTAGACTGTCTATTAAACATTTAAACTACTACTTGTAATTGATAATAATTAAGCGAATATAATTCCAGATAATTCAACAGTGTATTTTTTTTTGTTGTCATTCTTACTTTTACGGAAATGAAGAGTAGTCATAGCAATAATGCCATCATGGCTTTTCCATCCTTATGCCCTAACTTTTTTCTGTATTAATTATCAATAGGAAAAGATAATAGCTAAAGGAAAGGCTAATATTCTGTAATAAAACTGGAAAACTCTCAGAATTTCAATTCGTCTCCTTTCTAATTAAACGAAAATAGCAGCTAAGTTTGAGAATTATAATTATATATAATTACTAACATCTGAGTAAGGATATTTTCGATTAAAATAGAGAAGATATTCTCCTTCCAGTACAATACTATTCACCACATTCTCGATTAGAATAAAGCAGATATTTCAAAGTTACACATTATACCTTATTCAACACATTCATTTTGCTAGAAAATTCATGTCTTTATCGTAAATGATTGAGATTGCTGCCAGAATTGGAGTTACATATAATACTTAGACTGATAAATATTTCTTAATGCCAGATTCAAGTTTTAGCTCGCCTTTCGATTACATTGTTTAAGCTTATGGTAGGAAATATGTTTCATACTCTCTATAAAAGCTTGAGATATAAATATGGTGAATAAAGTATTTATTTATTGCTAAAAAGTAAAAATAGATTTTACTTCCTCCTTGTCTGCGCAGTTATGTGAAGTTGCAGTTTTGTGTTTAAATTGTTATAATAAAAGTATTTGTTTTTGTCGTTACATTATTTCACTATGACCTATTATATCTCCATCCCAAAATCATTAATGAAACAGCTTTAGAACAAAGAACAATTTGCCTATACAAAAAATATTAATCATTTAACTATTTATTTGTTCACATTTATGTTTAAAATCGTGATTTTTTGCATTTGATTGCAGAGAAATTTAAATGCAGGCATATAGAAATCCTTAACGTAACCATAAAAAGAAAAGTAACCAATTAAAAATAAAAAAAGAATGGCAGAACATTACAAAAAATAATAATGGATGTATATAATAAATATTATAATGTTCAATTTGTAATTTATTAGTAATTACAAAAATTAGTAATAAGTAATTTGTAATTTGTTGTATTTGTGTTTATTAGTAATTAGATTATAATATAATTTATTACTAATCAGAACTTCATTAAATATCTTAATGTTTCTTTTTATCAGTTTCTATAATCTTTCTCTACCATGTATAAAAAATGCATTAGACGATAGTCTATGTTGTCTTTAAACACCATAATTATTGTTTCATTTCTTTCAAATCATGGCTTCCTCTTTCAGAACAAGTTTTTTAACTTTTCGATTTGTATATCGATTAATTATTGATTTTCAGAATATTGAAATCACTATATTACGCACAAAAAGAGAAAAAAAAAACTAAAAACAATGATGTAGAAAACTTTTTCTTAATAAAATTTATGAAACGTTTATTTTTTTTATTGACTAGTTTTAATTTTTAGTAATTTTGAAGGTACATTTATATTCTATGTGTTTTTAAAATTTAGGTACAGCAATTTTTGTAAATATGATGTGCTATGAAACACGATTTAAAAATACAATGCTACGTCTTTAAATATGTAGATTTCAACTCCTATAGATATATCTATACTTCCTAATATAAATTCAAAATATTACTGCAATTTAAAATAAATAAGAAGAAGCTATCATCAACAATGAGTAAACGGGCTACTGAAGACAGAGTGTACCCCACTTTCAAGACATCAAGATGCAATCAAATGCTGATTCTGACCATTTATATTTTCCAGCTGAAGTAAACGTTTGTTTCTAGTTCTCTGCTTCCTACGAATATTAAGAGCTGTCCTACACCTATATTGCCATCCAATAAACGACACGAACTTGAAGTTGTAGCTACGGTGCGGAAGAAACGGAGTGATTAAGCGCATTGCTTTTAAATTGCTTCAGAAATATTCACTGCCTTCAATTAAAGACGCTGCGTTGGTGAATCTCACCAGGAAGACGAGCCAGTTTAAGGCTGCAATCTGAATGGTGTTTCCTAAGCCTCAATTATAAAAAACAAAACAGTATGTATGAAGAACATCTGGCTGAAAATACGAATAAGCCGCTCAACTTTTTAAAAGTGACGCCAACTACTTGAGGAGGTATTTTTCTTCGTTGAGAATCAATTGGCAAGAGAGCTAGCACACTTGGGAGGGCTCCAAAAAATGAAAACTACGTCGTCGCTATTAATGAATGACATATATTTATATACCGTTAATTAATACCAGGTGTGTGTCAACAGGTATTAACGCTGGGAGATGTCTGGTGAGTTGTACAGTTAAAAAAATTCTCGACTTGAGAATACTGAGAAGGCAGTCCTTGCACGGAAGGATTTCTTTGATTTCGGTCACTGAGGAAAATGCGTAAATCAATTTAATATTTTATGATGCTGTTCAGGAAAGATGGCGTATGTGAGGAAATTTATTCTTCATGATTCAAGTTTTTCTATTCTAGTATATTCCTCAGGTGGATTTTACGAGAGTGTTACTAAATTTAATACAAAATCTGTCGCAGAAACTTAAAAAATTATTTTTGAAGATTTATTTTGTTGAATCGTTTTGTATTAGAAAATGGAATTACTTAAAATATTTTTTTTCTTTACAACTTCTGTAACTTTTATATAAAAAAAAATCTTTCTTTATGCACATATATAGTTGGTATTTTGGCATAACAGCTTCCAGCACCAGCAGGTCAAAATTTCCTCTCATCTCTTTTAATCAAGATGAATTCGCATTCACATTTTCCCTCAAGCAACTGTAAAATTTTTAAATCTTAAGACTTCTTTCATGCTTGAAAATTTAGATCTCACAAATTTTATAATCTGTTCAAAAACTTTTGAACAATTTCAAACTTAAAGAATTATTTTTTTTTCTTTTTCGATATTCCTCTTCAACAGCGATCAAATAAAGAATATCCTTTTGTTTGGAAGATATATAGTCAATTCTTTTTGAAGATTTATTTTCTTAACATTTTTTTTGTCATGTTAAAATCGATCGACAACGAATCTTAATACTCATTTTCTTTTATTTTTATTTCTTCTTCATTTTAAAGCATGAAATAAGATAATAATTGGGTAAAGCAAAATAATATCTCAATATTTCTCTTTTTCAATTGTTTACGCAAATTTTACCTAAATAAGATACTTCACAAGTAGTCTTAATAATAAGGATAAGAGTAAAATAGCTGGTCATAAATATCAAAAGTTTACAATACATAAAATATTATCAATACTACAAATGGCTGCATCATTATTTAATAATATAATAAGCGTTTCTAAGTGTTTTAAGACGAAGTTGAATAACTTTAATTTTAAATATATAATTTTATTGCATAGAATATCTGTAGCCGATATTTACAATTAAATTACGCTCTATATAAAATGCGAGCTACCCTCATCAAAGACAAGCTATATGGTGCAACCTGTAATGCATTAAAATATTAACTGGAGCTCCAAAATTAAAATTTTTAAATGATTATCCAAATATTCATAACTTTTAAATGCCCTGTGTTTTAGATATGAGAAAATTTAATGTTAAAATAATAAATAGAATTAATTTAAACGAGCTAACTGGTATCATGGCTCGAATATATAAATCAACTTTAAATATATTAAGAACACAATCGAGATTTTATAACCGGAACAAATGATTCAACATGCAGCTTATCATTGATAAATCTGGAATTTTATCAATTTTTATTTTTATGTTTTCCAAACACAAGTAGAATATTATAATATTGAAGTGCAGGATTTTATTGAATTTTAGATGCCATTTGTAAATAAAACCATTTAATAAGAAAAATACTTGGCTTTTAAAATTTTATTCTTTCTTCCTCTTCATTCAAACAAGAGGATAAATAAATAATATCGAAAAATAAAACGGCAAGAAAATTAATTTTTAAGACAAATGAATTGAATAAAATCGAAGAACCCTCTTTTCTTAGTATAATAAAAGTAGAATTTTTCGTTTGAATTTTTTTCTATCTTTTATTCTTCAATTTATAATTCATTCGTATGAATATTATGGAATCTTGAAATTATTTTACTCAAATTCATTGACAGATGGCGCCATTCGTATGGAATCAAAATTTTATTATTATTATTTTTTTTTCGTCTGAGAGTCAAGCCCTGAACATATAAAAATAGAGTATTGTCATCTGTAATATACAAATGAACGAAAAAATCTTGCATTTGAGAAACTGAGTGAAAAATCGACTATGAAATTGCATATTTACAAATATGAAATACATAAAAATGCGTAAAAAATGAAAAGGAAACAGTCTTTTTTGTATACTGTGACTATATTCAGAAAACATTTTTCAAATTTAATTCTGTGCCATGCGGTGGAAAAAAGATTGCATATATGAGAATATGGACTGGAAAAGTAGAAGAAAAAAAGTGTTATTTGCGGAACCTTTCAGGAGAATGTCATGGATATAAAATGTATTTTTATGTATATCGAAAGTCTAACACAAATACAAGTCGACGAAAGAAATCAAATTTTATCCCTGAAGGCGTTGGCAAAATGTTTCGTTTCTTGGGTGCATACTTTATGTATGTATATTTAAGCATAAACAAAAAGGAAATTATGTAAATATATAAATATGTGTATACATAAGAAAGTGACAAAACTGAACTTGAAAGCTGAAGAAGGAAATAAAGATGTACAAAAATACAGAGAAATATTTTCATCATAAATTTGAGCTATCTTCGAAACAAAAGGATTTCTTATTAGAAATTTGAAGTATCATTTATATAAAAACTACAGTAAATTTAAAATAAAAATAGAAAAATAAACTTTTTATAAAAATTATCAATTTAATATCATTGATATATTTTTTTAAAAATATTTTTGTCCCTTATAAATCTGATTTTATTTGTACCAGGAACGCCCATTTTTCGACTTGCCTGCAAAGAGTATTTTTGTAATTCAGTCAATATATAAAAAAGTATTTACAATAATTTTGAGCTAAAGGTTAATTTTTTAACATTTTAATCCAGGTATATTTATTAATTTTTAAAAGTTAAGTTTTAGTTTCAAAGCTAGTTTGGGGTTTTTAAATTATTGGAGCAAACGTTTTCTGTTTTATTCGATTTCGTTGATAAAAATAAAATCGATATGCAATCATAAGCAAATGGAAAGCATTTGAAATGCAGCTTGGTTTTGATTAGAAGGTAAATTCAGTTAAGCTGGGTACTTGAATATTAAAGATATTTTCAAAGTAAATTTAGAAAAATCCGAAAATACGTACATGAAATTATTGTAACATCTGAAAGAGAGCAAACGCCAATATTTATTTGCTTTTTGAGAGGTAAACTCCTGTAGTTTCCGGAATCAATGATAGTGAGCACGAATTGATTTTGAAAAACTACTGAAAACAAGATTTATTTTCATATAGTTAAAATTATAATAGAGGAGATATACTAAACTTCAAAACTGAAATTTCGTGAGCGATTATATAAGTTTAAATAGTTGTTGATTCTTACTGATGAATCAATTCGACATGCTTTCAATCAACTACATTGATAAATAACTTACATTTATACATGTTTTGCATGAATGAAAATAACATTAAAAAGTTTTGCCTTGTTATGAAATGTATCATCATATTCAGAAAAACTTATTTATTCTAGGTAGGCAAATTCGCATTTGCAAATAGTTGCAGCAGAAATATAATTTTCTTTAAATTAATACAAGATTCGATGATAAAACAAATAAAATCTCTCATATTTACGTTTAATTTCAGTGATGCTTCGCTATTTCGTACATTTAGTCCTTTGTGCGGATAGCTTTACACTCAGTTAATTTATTCCATTATCCCTCAAATTTCCGTTTTTGAAAGTCAACCATCAGGAATCAATATATTTTCAATTATAAACCTCAACTACCTTTCTAGAAAACCTGTCCTTGGAAGTGGGACTCGTACACAAGAGGAAAGTTGGCTCGAAATTTGCCTTTTGGCGGATAAACGCTCTTAATTATTGTTTAATTAACATAGTGTCAGATCTATGAAACTATTTTCTTTTCTTTTATGAATGCTGAGTTAAATTTCAATTTTTTTTGCAATATTTTTGAAGAAGAAATGCTGCTTGAGAAGCAGTATACCCACCATCGTTAATATAAGTAAATCCAGCAAAAAGAAAGAAAGAAAAAAAAAAAAACAAGAATATGAAAGACTGATTGAGATATCTGTTAGATTAAAAACCAGTTTTAAATTGTGCAGATATATTGGAGACAGATCTCAATATTCTGAGTTAATTTTTGGACTATTATAACATATATGGCAACTAAATCCAACGCCAATTAATACGAGAGTAATTGTCTTACGTTCACTAGGCCAACATTTAAGGTGAAACTTCGAATAGGACCAACCATTAATCTTGGCTTTTGTCGAATAGACCATCTTGGATATGAGAAAGGGTATTGATTCCATTTTTTTTTTGTCAATCTGGATTTATTCTAAGAATGTACATAAAGAAGACATCTATGCAAATGCAAGTGAATAATTTACAACTTAAGCAATTTTTTTCAACTTTTACGAATAAGCTATTAATTTTAAGAATGAAAATTCTATTACTAGATCGAAGTGCCAGGAAAAGAAACAAATTACTATAATTTCTCCAACTGAAAGCAAGTGAAACTTTTCCTGTCTATTACATATAATTTCAAATTTATTTACTTAAAATAATTCCATCTGTGAGGCAATAAGCTAAAGTTCATCATAAATATCTCCAATTGCAACTTTTAAATATAAAATAAAGACTCGGAATGCAAAAATTAACCGTGAAGCTGAAATCCTTGCTTGTTTTGAACAAAATTCTCTAAAATTTCGACGAGATGTATTTTGTCCAACCTTCACAGGTTTATCGACAGGTTGGTCATAATAATTGATAACGAGGAGTTTTGTCCCCTGGAGTAATTGTTTTCCTCTAAAAAATAATTATTTACGGAAACTAATGTTAATGCCGTTTACCTACGACAATTAAATCTCGCTATCTCATTTTCCCTACTATTATCAGCAAATTAGTAGTTTTTTTTATTTTCATATTCGTCTACTGTTTATCTTTGTACCTCCAAACATGTCCATTTACATGATAGATGAATTTCCATGACTGGCATGACTTATCTGCAACTATTTATCCGAATTTGCCTTATCACAATTATTAATCTTTGTGTTCGTAATATTTTCTTTATGATACAATGTACCTTATAAAAAAAACTCCAGAATTAAAGTGCCATTTACGTATTCCACTTAACTATTGGTATCAAAATCAAATATATTGAATTTCCTCTCCTTGATTCCCAACCTACAGACGAAAAGAATAATACTTCGCAATAAAAGTCATTTTTTCTTTGATACCTGTGTAATATAAAACATATTTACAGCGCATAAATATGAATAAAATATTGGTACTGCGTGATTAAGGAAATTTAATTTCTAAAAACTACATAAGGTAATCTTGATAAACAAAGAATTCAATTTTTTTATAAATAATTCATAAGGCACCGTACTTTTACAAATGATTTATTCTTCCACAAACATAGAAATTTCCTCAATATTTTATTGCATAATCATGCGTATATAAAAATAACTCTTATCCATCGTTCAAACAATTTGTATTTATGGTATCGTAAGAAATAATAGCAAGTCTGTTTTTATTTGATGGCGTGATTGACATATTTCTCTTTTCGGGAAACAAGACACTTTATTTCTGTTTCTAAAATCAACATTTGTAATAAGTTCATCTGTAATAAGTAAACAAATTTATTCATATATCTTATCAAGATTTTCTCGTTTCATGCTTTTTGAGATAATTCGGTGACACAGCAAACACAATGAAAATTATAGATGTCACTTTGTTTATCTCAAAATGGTGTATTTTCAACAGAACCTTGATCTATCATTCTTGGAGAGGAAACAGAAATAAAAGGATATCGACATGATATATTTGTATTGAACTTAAGGGGATTTATTTATCAGACGTTCGGAACAAAACAAAATGTACGTGTAGAAAATGATGTATAACTGGATTAGTCGCTGTACGTATTTCTAATGTTCATGTCTGAATAAATCTTGAAAAATAAAATTAAATACATAAAATAAAGTTTTTGAATTTTTAAAAACGCATTTTCTTCGTAATTTTAATTATTAACTATACTATTTTCCATTGCCTTTCAATTGTGTAATAATGAATACATTTCATCGTTTAAAAAATAATTCCATGATGATCTCGCAAGAACTTTCTACGCTTCTTCCAACAAACTGATTGCCTGTTACCAGATGATATGGTTTTGATTTCTTTTATCTGAACGTATTTTTAATTCCTTCCGTAAAGTGTCACATTTTTCATATGCTTTCATTTTATATGACTTGTTTCATATTTGTAAGACGTAATTTTGTGGCAAATATTTCACTCATTTTCTGTTGTAATAGAGTTCCGAAAGTTTGTAAAATTGTATATTTTTGATGACAACATAATATTTTAATATTTTCATAGCTTAGTTACAGATAATTGTTTTATCTTAGTTATAATTGAGAGGTATCATCAGATAGTGAATTTGAGAAAGAATCGATTAAAGGAATTCATAATATTTGTAATAATGAATTATGAAATGCATCATTTTTGAAAAAGAAGAAAATAATAAGGATAAAGTTTTTTAAAACAAGCTTTTATTAGTGTAGTAAATATATTTTTCTCAAAAATATGTTGGTTAAATCAAAATCTAAGAAATTTGAGGCACTAATAAAAATATTATAAAAATTATGTCATAATTAATATTGTAAGAAATTAAATTTCTAAACATTCCAGAAAAAATTGGAAGCATTTTTTTAATATAATTAAAATTCCAGTTTGCTTAGAATACTTTTATCAGCGCCATCTGCTTTTACGATTTTGTTTTGACTTTCACATTTTTGATAAAGAAATTTTTGTTGCGTTTAATATACTAATAAAAGCGTGTTTTTAAGAACTTTTATTATCATTTTGATAAAATTAAAATGACAAATATAGAGGCTTTTGTATTGGAAACAATATATTTTGCACTAATTTATAAGTAGCCATGTATTTATAACTCTTTCAGCCACTTGTTTAACTCTTCATATATTTGTTTTTTCAATTTCATGCTGGAGATACAATCTGATTTCATTTGAATTTATGCCAATTAAAATGATAATTCTGCAAGAAAATATTTTAAGTATTTTAAAATTAAAATAATTCATTTGTTAGAAAAAAACTGTCTATATTCTGTTTATTAGAGAAGAATCTTTCAGCATCCGAACATTATGAAAAGATTTATTTCACTTTCCAAGTTTTCTTTCTTGGTGGCTGCTTGAATGGCATATGGCCAAATTATTTTTAACATTTTGTAAACTGCCCTCTTTTCTTTATCATTCTAGTTTCAAGAATGTGGTTCTTCTTGTAATTTTGCACTAAATCTGTATGTTCTGCACTAACACCATTTGTTTCCAAAAGAATAATGAAATACATTTAAATTAAATGTATAAAATGCAGATTGATAATAAAAGCCTTTTGATATTCTTATTGCTTTCAAAAATATTTAATAAATATTTATATATTATAGTACTATAATGCTTGTAATAAATGAAATAAATTGATGATTCACAATGAAATGAAAGAAAAAAACAACAACTGTACAATAAGATCATAAGTAATAAATTTGGAAACTGGAATTCTACTGACAGTTAAGATTGATAAAAAAAATTTTTAAATGTCAGGGTTTATAAATTCATTTCCTTTCTCTATTGTTTTCTTCTTTTAAACATATGCATATGGTAGTTTGTTTGCAGTGTTTAGTTAGTTTACTCCTATATTAATAGAAATTTTGCATAAAATTTGTGAAAGTTGTTTACAAATTTTTTAACAAATTTGTTTTTAATTAAAAAAAATATTCAGAACAGGATCTGAGGCTTTTTCTTGATATTATATTTAATTTTTTTTAACAGAGAGTTGTTTGAGTTTTGAATTCAGTTTAAAAGAATTATCAAAAACTTTTAAACCATTATTTAAAAATTTTTATCGATTTGAAACTTTTATAGGAATATATTGAAAACTAATTAAAATCTCATTGAAAATTAATTTAAAAATAATTTTGTCCATTGTATCGAAAAGAACAATATTTGCATTCATCAAAAATAATGCATTACTATAACATTAATATTTTCCGAATTTTCATGTCACTAAAAAGTATAGAGGTATAGAAATAGATTCGTAAAAGTTTAAAAAAAAGTTATTTCATATTATATTGAATATATATTCTGCCAAAATTTATTGTTTTGTTATTATTATCTTCACCAAATCCTTAAATAAAGCAATCAAAGATACAATTATTTAAAAATGAAGATATAAGTTTTCAGTTCGTTATTGACTCGTCTAATTTAATACACCCTTTATTTTAGCCGAATAAATTACAAGTTTCAAATAATTAACTGACATTATATCAAAATTTTAGTGACATTAATCAGAACTAGAAGATCACCACAGTAAATTATGAATACTACATTTTGACAAATTCTCTTCATGTCTTAACAACGTACTTTATATTTGATATATAAATTAATTAAATTAATTCCTTTTCTTTTAATTTATTAATATAATTTATTTTATTAATTATTTAATTTATTTAATTAGTTAACCCCAGTATTGATTTATTTAAATAAATAGTTGGGTAGTGATAAGAATATACTTTAATTCACATAAAACGTGAGATTAATAATATAATTTACAAAACTGGATATGCAAGCTAACCTTTTGTTATTTTGGATTAATATACTCTTTTGAAGTTTAAGGTCTTAAAATTGTAATAAATATAATTATTAAAAATCATTATAATTAATAAATATTATTAATTATAAGTATCATTACTGTTATAAAAATATATCATTACGATTATAATATTTATTATAATTAATAAATATCATTACGGTTATGTATAATACCGACATGATATCATACAATATTAAAATATCGGGAAACATAATTAAAACATTTAAATAATATCATTTAATATATATTGATAATTCAGTAAACCATTATATAAAAAAGGAATTAAGGAGGAATTGAAAGTTTCATAAAAAGCAATCTTCGTTTCGTTTCATCACAGTAATCCTAGAAAACTTTTATAACTTCCTTTTTATATACATATGTCTGAACTATTATTTGCTAGAAATCTTTTTGTGAGGGAAAGATATTGACCAACCGCCCACACTCCACTCATTTTTTCTTACCTTTTATAATAAAGAAAAAAAAACCATCCCAATATTTTTAGCTGATAAAGACCACAATCTATGAAATGAGATTTCAAGATGGATTAAATGGTTCTCATGTGAAAATCTAAAATTGTAAAAAGTTCAAAAGAAATATGATTCGCTGAGCGTAGTGTTTGAATATATTTTCTATGAAAGATAAGACTTATATTTTTAGAAAAAGAATCTATTTTGAATTGTGTACTTGAATTTATAAGAATTAGCAATAACGTCTTAAACATTCTGATATTTGTCGATTTGAAATGGATTTTCTTAAAAGGCAACGATAATACCATTGAAAATTTATTTAAAAATAATTTTATTCATTATATAGAAAAGAAACACATTTGCATCATCGAAAATGATGCATTACCGTAATCTTAATATTTGTAGAACTTCCATATCACTAAAAAGTACAAGTATATGAATAGATTCGTAAAAAGTTTTAAAAAGTTATCTCATGTTATAATGAATTATATATTCAGTCGAAGTATGTTATTTTGTTATTATTATTTTCTTTGAAGCCTAAATGAAGCAACCACTTAAAAGTATTATTATTTAAAAAATAAGACATATGTTTTCAACTAATATAAAGCTAAAATTTTTTAATTTCATTCTCTTCGACCAAGAGACCTCGAATTTGATACACGCTTTCTTTTCATTTAGTAAATTGTAACAATTAATTAAGATTGTATGAAAATTTTTATGACAGTAGATGTATAATCAGAATTGGAAGATTATATCAACAAATTATTAATAACATATTTTGACAAACTAATTCTTGCATTAACAATGAACTTTAGATTTGGTACATGAATTAACAGAATTAATTGCTTTTCTATTAATTTATTTTATTAATTATTTAACTTATTTTATTAATTATCCCGTGAATAAAATTATTTAAATAAATAGTCGCATAGTGATAAAAATATACTTTCATTTATATAAAAACAAGATTGATAATAAAAAATTAAAAAAAACGATTATGTTTTTGTTGTTTTGTATTAATATGCTCTTTTCGAGTTTAAGGTATTAAAAATTTTAATATATGTAATTTCAAAATTACGATTTTGTGTAATAAAGACATAATACCAAGCAATGTTAAAAATATCAAACAACATTAAAACGTTGAAATTAATGTTACATTACAACATTAAAAGTTAAAAAAAATATCTTTCTTTTCGATTCATCATATTTTCCCCGGAAAGCTCTTAGAATTTCCTTTTTATATACGTATGTCTGAACTGCCATTTATTCGAAATTTTATTTTTTTCGTGAAAAGAACATATTGACCAACCATCCACATTCCACTCTTTCCTTCTTACCTTTTTAAACCAAAAAAAAAAGTTCCAATATTTTGTGGCAGTTAAAGGCGGCAAAATGTTTACTCTGAAAATTCTATAAAATGAGATTTTAAGATGGATTAAATGTTTTTCATGTGAAAATCTATAATTGCGAAAAGCTCAAAAGAAATACTATCTACAGGGCTTAATATTTGACTATATTTTCTTAAAAAGATAAGATTCTTATTCTAAGAAGACATTCTTTTTCTCATTAAGTAAATATTAAAACTATTTTATAAAATGCATTTTTTAAGGAAACTGGATTCAGCGATAAAATTCCTTAAGGCACTTTATTCAATAAAAGAAGATAAGCTTATAACTTTGTGATAACCAATAAATTTTACAGCAATAACATGTTTTTAGAAACTACTTATCTAGCAAGATGTATTATTTTCTTTTAAACTAGAAATAAGAAGTGACGTGTTTTAAAAATTTGACTTCTATCTGTCTAATCGGTTCTGAAAAGAAATAGTGCAATAAACAAATTAAAAATTACATGGATGAGCATTGATTTTTACTTGGTAAATTGTACTTGTTTTTCATCAACAGAAAATTTGAATGTTTCATGCCTCAGAAGAGGGAAAAGTACTCGTGAAGTTTTAAAATAATAATAATATTTTTCTAACGTATTTGTTGAAAATAAACGCTTTCATGAAACTCTACGAACAGATTGATTCAGAAATGATTATAAAAATGATTGAGTTTTTTTGTAGTATTAAACAGGAATCTTTTACTAAATTTTCCAATGAAAGTTGAAATTAAGAGTTTATTTCAAACTCTTAATTTCAACTTTCAAAGGATGACTGGTATTAAATGCAGAGTAATAAACTAACTAAAATAAGTTAAATGATTTTTATATATTATCATTTTCTGATCAGTTCTCATTAGAATATCTGCATATTCTGATCGAAAGAATAGAATATTTATAAAGAAAGGTTTAGAAAGATAGAAGATTGAAGAGTAATATTATTGCAACTTTTTATCAAAAATATATAACTCGGAATCGGATTATAAATCGAAACTTTATTCCTCATTGGTTCACTTTTGATTTAACCTAATGTCCCTTTCTAAAGTAATTTATATATATAGTAGCTTTAAATCATACAATCTAACAACTCAATTAAAAACTCATCGATGGTAATGTCATTTGAAAATTCCTTAAACAGAGTTATGATACAATTTATGTGTGACGAAATTTTTTTTAAAGATTTAAGAACTGGTTACAGCTATGAATAAGCAATAAATTTCTTGCTATGAAAGGTTTAAAGCTCTCAATAAACGAAAAAATTTATAAACTTTAATACCATACAGAATAATCTCTCCTATGGGAATCTCAAATATGAAGCAAAGAAGTCCACATATAAATACGCACGTTCTCGCTTCCCTAGTGGTGAGTTTGTCATCTCCGAAGTTAGAGCGTACCTCCTACGGGAGAGGTTGTTGCAGGGTCTGGCGTATTTTGTAACTAATCTTTTTACCTTTAGTATTATTCGTAGGTTCTCGTCATTTAAATACATCATTTGACCAAGAGCGAGGTCAGAGTTATCCATTTATGTCTATACCATGATAAGTTTAAAATATAATAGTTAATTATTACGAAAGACTTGATATAAAATGCTGGTGAAATCTTCTAAAAATATTCTGTGCAAATTTCTTTTTAAATAAATAAAAAAAGGCTATTATAGTTCAAAGTATTTTGAAAAATGCGATGTACCATTTATGTTCAAGTATATTTAGATAATTAAATAAAATATCATTCGGGTAATTTGAAATAAACTCTCTTTGTAAGAGAAAGAAATTTCTGCCAGCCATTTATCTACAGAGAGCAAAGAAAAAGGAAATAATTGTACGTCTATTTAAGATAAATAAACTTTTAAAAATGTTGTTGAAACAATTCTGACAAATTTATAAGAAACCTGAAATTTTGATACATTACTAGATAAAAGGATATAGTACATGTCATTTTGAATTGCAGCAGATGACGAGTTTGAGAGAGGATCTCAGTGAACACAAACGCTATAGGTGAGCCTTGTGGATATTAAATTCGTCATGGTTCAACATTTTGGAAGTTTTGTGGTATAGAACAGGGAGGATGGTTCAAGATACGTCCCCTTTATTTGACTACATTCAGAAATACGTGGTTCGTCCCAGATTAAACTTTTCAATTTTACAATATTGTATTCATGTTGTAGAATATTGCATTCATTACAATATTCTAATCTAAAATGTATCACCAAATCACTACATTCATCAACCAGATCAATAAATGTAGTGGAACCTCCGAACGGATCAAATATCAAATTCTTAACCTTCCGATCTTGAAATAGAGATTTTGTCCGCCGGTTACTTCGGTCCAATTGAAAAATAATTATAAAAGTAAAATTACTTATATAGCAATAATATAGTAAAATTAGGAAGGATATGTAAAATCGTGAAGTTGCAATGTTTTTCTTTTCAAAAGAAAGTTGGCGAATATTAGCTGTTAAAAAATTGAAACTCCATTTGGTTTTTCGCATATTTTTATCTAAGCAGCTTATGCAAATATTTCAACTCCTGCACATTTTCAACAGCTAAGGCCAATGAATGCTTTTCCACCGCATTCTCTAGAACATAATTCATCACAGCTGTGGTGACAGACACTTTCAATTATTCTGTGTAGCCTTGTCAGGTTGTTTGCATGTCTAAAGTAATATTTCAGGGAGAAACACATACACCAAAAGGACAAAAAATAATAAACCATACATAAGAGAGGCATTTAGAAGAACTTAATCTACAATATATTCGTCAGATTTTGCTCGCAAACTGCTTTCTTTTACTAATTAGCTGAAGGAGAAAATTATTTCGTTAATTGGAATTTTTCTGTAGTACCATATTTTTTTTCTTGCTTATCTTCCTGTGTGTTAAGTGCTTTAAGATTAATTTATCTGAAGAGAGAGATGCTCACTGTATAATTTCAGCTGTTAAAGGACTAAAGAACCAGGCAGCAAAAGAGGTAATTTACTGTCTGTTTTCTTTTTATTGGCCGTTTAATTTTTATTCTCACTATTTTTTTTCAGGAATTCAGTCCTTTCTCTATAATTATAACTTTTACGTGCTGTTATTTATTTAATAAACTGACCACTTCTTTGAGAGGAACGAAAAGAAACTTTTATTCAGATAATATGGAATAACTAGAGCGTAAGACATAACTTATATGTGTAGTACAAGCACAAATTGGTGATTCTTATTTCCAGGAATTTATTGCAAAGTATACAAATTACTCTAAAAAAATTCTTTTTTTCCCTTCAGTTTTTTACTGAACGGAGGTGAGATTTTGTAATCCACCGAAAAAATCAATGCCTATAAACAAGGAAAGATAAGAGCAATTTTTAGTGCTCTTAAAAATGGCGGCATTAAACAGAGGTATGTTTTTAATGGCGCAAGAATTAATGCAGGCCAAATCCAGGTTAAAACTCGTACTTCATCGAAATTGGAAATTGTTTGTTTCTTACACGATGAAAAAAAATCTTACTTTTGCAAGTTCTAAAAATATCATCTCAAGAGCTAAAAAACTCACCGTTATCATCATAAAAATAAGGTGTATTAGGTCCTACTCACATATTTTATCTTTTTAAATGCGTTGATTTTTGTGGATACATTTTCTCGTAAATGTATTCTTTAGTAAAGGAAATTCATTGATACAATAGCTTTTCTGTCTTTATTTTCCTTTTTGCTTCCATGCATTCATTCGTTCTTATTTTGTCTAACATTTTAGACTTTAATATCTTCTTTTGCCGAATTTAGTATAAATTAATAGTGAATAATAGAATGGTTGTACTTCAGATGTATACAATATGAAAAATAAAGTATTATTGAATTTAATTATCATGACACACAAAGTAATGTAAAACATTGATATTTTGGAATGCGTCAAGATCTTTCACTCTTTTAAATCTCTAAATAGAAAAATTAGAACTACGCTACCGACTAAATTGTTAGATAAGGAAGGTACGATCGAAGATGAGCTAGCTTGCAAAAGGCAGCGCATGCGCAGTATATATTCCTAATACTCACTCAGTTAGATATAAATAAAATTATGATGTGCATATACTACATCCATCTCAGTGCCTTATTTCTTTAATGTTTCTCTCCATTACTTAAAAATAATAAAGTATTCACGTTAAAAACATACAAAAGTAGTATTGTGATGATTCAATGCAAGATTTTCTTGAAAAACTGGCAAACTAGGTTGCCACCAATCTGAGTAGCAAAAGCATTTTTTTATGTCTTTTATGCTTATAGTGAAACTAAGCAGAGATAAAGAGAATTATCCCTTTGCACTCAGATGTCTCTTCTCAGACACCGTTCATGACTGTTCATTACTTTGACGTTTTATTTATTTATTTTTTTAGATTTGACTTTTAAAAATACCTACAGAATGGTAAGAAGATATAGATTACTGTTTCGGAGAAATTTAACTTCATATATAAATATATTTATATATATTATTTTTATTATTACATATAATTATATTTATTATATATATTATAATAAAAATCGTATTATATATATTATTTATATATATTTATCTTTCGGATCAATAAACAAGCCCTTGTATTAGATGAATTATTATGCATCGAATTACTTCTCTGAATGTAAAGGGTTTACTGTTTTCAGAATGTGGCGAAGGTAATCGCAGAATGGGTTATCTTATTTAGTTTTCACTTCCTTTCTCAGTTTCATTTGTTGACTTCCGGCTTCGAAATAAACTAAAAAATTTTGTCTCCGAGGCGCTATCAATGCAGGCACTCGCTGAATCTATACTCCCTTTGTCTACCTTTTCTACGCCACTGAACAGTTTTATGATCGTTCTGGGAGGTACCTCCTGTCAAGTGAGGACAAGATGGACTTCCAAGGTGTGATGAATGGAATAAATAGATATACTAGTCCATGACATGTCCAAAATTGTTTCTGTTTTGGGGATATTTAATAATTGAATCTGCATCCTATTGTTTAGGCGGCATTATCTTCGTAAAATAATTAGTTAATAATTGTCTGGATTGACCCATATTCTCTTATACATCTCTTGTGGAATTAAATAAAGACACTGAACTAGTAATTTGTGACTAAAATTGATAGATAATAATTATTATTGAAGCAAATAATAATAATTTATTTTTATAACTTCTCGAATGGAATGTAGTATTTAAAATATTTTTGCGATTTTTTTTAAATATAGGATTTAGATGAGGAAATTAACTTATTATTACTTTTTTATATACATTTACTGTATTTTTTTATTCATTTTTTATAACAAAAAAAGAAAGAATGTAAATTTCTGATTTTCTGAATATTTATCATTGTAATTTAGGTAATAGGAATAGGTAAAAGGTAATAGGAATGAATTTCATGCCCAGTACAGCTACTCAAATAGCACAGAACTGTTAAAATGTTTTTAAACACTTTTATTCAACCTGATTTGTTTCATTTTTATAAAGACTGAATTTTGTAATCAAATTTTCACTCGCTTCTTAAAGTGCTAAAGTTTTGAATTTTTTTTATTATTATTGTGTTTTCTCTATAAAAATGTGCTATTTTAATATTTTTAGAGCTTTTATTATTAAATTAAACTTTATTTTTGTTTTGGTAATGCCACCACGTATGGAGCTTGAAAAAAATTTCAAGAATAAAAAATGGGAAACAATTAAAATATAGAAATTTAGCTATTTTGTATACTAATAAAAGTGTGCTTTTAATTACTTTTTCATGATAAATTTTTATTGTGACTGTGGTAGCATAAGTAAAACGGCAGGATAATAGATAGTGAGGATCAACGATCATATTAAACTTAATTAATGTTGTTATAGAATTGCCGGACTTTGAGAAACATTTCTTAAAATGTTTTTATGACATTTAGTTTCTTGATTGATTGATTGATAAATTATTTGAAATAATCTGATAACAAATTATACTAAATGATGATGATTAAATATTATCTTGACCTCTGGAAATTTTTTCAACATTGCATTGTCAATTTGCAAATAGTCGATTTTTTTTAATTCTTTTGGTGTGGAAATTTTTAAATTAAAAATTTATAATACAGACAACTCAACTTATTCATAGACCGTCGAAACTATTTTCGAAATTTGAATTTTTGTTGTTTAATTTGTATATTAAAATATTTTTTTTCTTGTGTTTTAGCATCTAAATTAGAATAATCGTAATCAAAAGAGTAATTTCAATCTTTAATGTATCATTTCTTGTTAAAAAAATACTATATTTTTGAATTTTAATTTCAGCTTTATTTTTAAGTTATAGTTATTTTCATGAAATTCAAGCAACTTAGCGCAAATCTTTTCATTTCCATTCAAAGTTTGGAGTTTTGTGGTGGGTTCTCAATTTTGGAGAGGGGATCTCATTTCCAGAATCGAAAGATCCGCTATGTCTGTGATACTGCAAGTTAAATTTGTCGTCAAATATCTCCCCACTGGTGTGCTGCAGGAATTCGGAGAAAGGGGTGCCGGCTCAAGAGTTGTCCTCATTATATGACCGCGGTTCAATATTACGAGGTTCGTCTCAAAATAGCTCTAGTGTTGCTTTAAAACGGGACGTTAATATAGCTAAATTAATCCGAACTCGAAATTTCAAGTAGAAAATTCCTTCATCTAGCATTTATAGTAAACTAGGTGGAAAAGAATAAAAAATGAATTAACTACTACATCCATTCAAATAAATATTCTACTCGAAGGCATTTGATGTCCCAAAGATTTGAAATACTCCAGACGGTTCAAAACGAAATCTCTGTTAGCAAGGAATAAATAAATAGACTAAAAATTCATTGTTATTCGTAATCCAATACATTCATTATTATTTATCTCCATTTTAGTTCCTGCTTAGATAATCATAGTTTGGGTAACGGAAATAAAGGGAAAGAAAAGAGAAACGCTTATAAATATATAGCAGATTAAAGCTGAGAAACAACTTCAATCATCGAGTAGAACGTCTAACAGACTTAACAATTTAGAATGTATCGACCGAAGTATCGGATGGATTAAAATAGAAGATCCCCTTTAAAAGTCCTCAAAGAGGTGCAGGTGTTTCGCTTCCAAAAATTCAATTTCTGATATTGAGCTGATGCAGGAATTGATTTCGGATTGATAAATTGTGTTTGGGGCTTTTGATAAGCCGTTTTATTGATCCTCCTAACTTTCATTTCTCTTTTGCG
This sequence comes from Argiope aurantia, assembly GCA_026543865.1. NCBI lineage: Eukaryota > Metazoa > Arthropoda > Arachnida > Araneae > Araneidae > Argiope > Argiope aurantia. The sequence goes on along the minus strand of JAPMOR010118671.1, from coordinate 948,478 downwards.
AGGAAAAAATAAATGGATGTTTGATTTGATTGCCTCGATCATTATAAATATTAAATTTGTCGTTTCAAGTATGTACGCTAAAAAATAAAACGTGTAATTAAACTGATTTTGATTAGGTATTTGATTTTTGATTATGCACACACGCACACAAAAACAAATAATTCTAAAAATGTTCATTTTTCTTTTGTGTGTGTTTTTAAATTTACAATTATGTTACTCAAACAAATAACGTACGTTATTTAACTTTACGTAACAAAATAAGGTTCTCCAAATGGTGTGATGTTGATCATCAGAAAAAAAAAGATTTTTTGAATAGCGGAAGTCATGTTTTGTAAAATATGAGTAATAAATAATTTTTTTAAAAATATGAATGGTTTGATCGAATAAAATGATAGTAGCAAATCAGTTCTGTAGTATAAGAGTTAAATTAAGCTTCCGAAACTAGCAAGGAGTTTACATACAATACATTAAGAGAAAGGTATCCATTTTTCAGCACTTTGTAATTGAAAAAGCTGCATTTTCATAAAACAATATTTATGTTTTGGTACTTCAGTTACTACAAAATTAATTATACTTCTTTTTATTTTATTCAGCTTATAAAATTTTCCTGACTTGTTTCAGAAAAAAAATTAAACTATAATTATGAATGATGACTTTTTTTCTGTGTTGAAATTATAATAATCGAAATTAAATTAAAATTAAGGAAAATTCTCTTTGATTAAATATTTTAACAAGATTTTCTAAAAACTAATAATTTTAGAAAGTTTTATACATTAATAAAGTTTAATTTAATTAAAATACTGTGCTTTGCATAATAGATTTCTTTGCAATTCTACATATGGCTATAATTAAATTTTTGTAAATTGTATTCTTCCGATTTTGGTAAAAACAACAATTATTTTATATCCTTTTTGAGTAGGTATCCAAAGAAGCACGCTTTTTAAATTGGATATTCTTTATTAATATTAAATATTTTAAAGTATATAGATCAATTTAAGATTTTTTATTTCAAAATAAATTTATTCCTCTATTTGAATATTGGCTCTTTCTCGTAATTTCAAATATATAAAAAGTAAATGTCCCGAAAGTTTTTTTTCACAATATATAAGTAATGATACCGCTTAATTTAATTTAAATTCTAATTAATTTCCGAATTTTTTTCTTAAATTTGGTCATATTACTCTATTCTAAAATTTTCTCTTATTTTCTGATCCATTTTTCTTGTTTAATTATTTCTAACATGCACTAACAAAAATTGCTGCGTTTGGCAATTCTCACGCTCTGAGCGAAGAATCCCTTATACCTAGGGGCCGCGGTGGCCTGGTGGTAAGGTCTCGGCTTCGGAACCGGAGGGTTTCAGGTTTGTGACCCAATTCCACCAAAGAACCGTCGTGTAAGGGGGTAAGTTGCACGTTAAATCCGTCATGACCAACCGTCCTCCCGCTGGTGTGGTGTGAGGGGGGTGCCAGCTCAGGTGTCGTCCTCGTCATCTGAACGTGGTTCAAAATTACGAGGTCCATCCCAAAATAGTCCTAGTGTTGCTTCAAACGGGACGTTAATATAACCAAACCAAACCAACCCTTATACCTAAGCATTTCTTTCACAGATACCTAATATCCCCTTTCCTAAGTCAACACGCGTAAAGAAATACCTAGACCTATTTTTGGACGGATCTCATAGGTTTGAATCGTGATCAGATGATGAGGACTATAGCTGAACTGACACCCCTCTCCGCACTATACCAGCGTAGGAAGTTTGACCCACGGCGTCAAATTTAAGGCCTATATACACGATGAATCTTTTGTACAATAAAGAAATTGGCTCTGGTTCCGAAGTTGAAACAGTACTACTAGGCGTCTGGATCAGTATTATTCTGAATGAATGAAAGTGCTTATAAAAATGAATTAAAAAATCATATCAGAAAATTTAAACGGAAAAATTCATTATCAAACTTAGAAAATACGCCAAAAATTGTTTTCTATCCAATTTTCTTTATTCCTTATGTAAACTGCTTTTTAAAAATCATACTTTAAAGTTAAGTTTGGGAAAACAATAATTAGACATTTATAACACTAAAAGACGATAACTTAAGATTCAGAATTATATATCGGAAAACAACAGTTAGATACTTACTTTATGTAAAACTAAATAATTATCTAAATATTTTTTTAATATATCAGGTTTTTCAAATGGACCAAAAAGTATAATTTCTCCTACTCCATATTAATTTATAGTCCAGTACAGATTATTAACCCCATATGGATTTCCCTAGAAATTTAAGATTTGAATTTTAAAAATTGAGAAAAAGAGAGTTCAAATAGGAGAAATTAATTTATACTTTTTATAGCGTTTTGAAAAAGTAGTATATTAATTTATTTTAAATAATTTTTTTTATGCTTTTTAGCTTTGTGTGTGTGAAAATTTGCAACCAATTTTAAGCTTACGTTCCGATTACCTAATGAAGTTTTGGAATGGTGCCATTCTGTAGGCAACGAAAGTTTTTAATAGATTTTAAAATTTATACCGAGAGATGAACTATGTTTAAAGTTTGTATAAAAAACTATATTTAAAGTTTCTAGCTTATTGGGAAGTTGGTTTAAAATCAATAGCAAAAATTAAATCGAGTAGAAAGCGACTTAATAAAAACAAGTTAATTAATAATAATGAAAAAGCGAATTTAGGATAAGAACTTTTGAGTCCAATTTCGTTAATGCGACGGCTTTTGTGACACACAGAAGTGTCATCCGCCATAAGCCCTACATATGGGAGGAATATTTAGTGAAATTAGGAAATTCGGGATTTTTCAGCTGAGACTCAATATTAAACCATCGCGGTCCAGAAAAAAATATTCAAGAAAGTTGGATAAAAAACGTAGAAATACGACAAAATAAAAAAAGGTTGTTTTCAATCGAGTTTTTTTAATTCTATTATGTAATCCACAATTTCAAATCCTGTGCAAAGGTTAATCACTGGCAAAAGAATAGTCGGATATAAAAATAAAACTAGCAAATTAAAGGTTAGAACTTTCGAATTCGACTCCTTTAATCTGACAGCTGCTGAGATGCACAAGGGTGTAGTGAGCAGATAAAAATATAACAAGAAAACTTTGTCGTGGAAAAGTAATTAACCTGCCGCTGCCAAGAGTTAGTCCTGACCATATGCTGTCTTAAAACCGCTGAAATGAATAAAACCACTTTATTTGAAAGCGTTAATGTGGAAGAAACGACTAATAAGATTTCCATTATTTTGCAGATGGAAGAAATTTCATTGCACGTTGAACGTAATTCCAAATTGAATCTCGGTTAGAACCGAGAATAAGGATTCTAATGGGTTTTTTTCTGAAAATGCAATCAGTTTTTGCCCGAAGAATAGAAAGTATAGCAGTTTTTTTCCCCACTATAAAAAAACCTTTTTTTGTTTAAAAGATGCAAGCGGGAATTTTTTTCTGTGACATTTGCAATTTCTGGATTGAAATTCGCTTACAGTTTTGCAATTTTATTTTTAAAGGCGGAGAAATTTCTCATTGAGCTTAGTTTAATTCCGAGGAATCAGTAATGATATTAATATTGATTGTATCTTCAGTGGAAAAATGCAAAAACACAATAAGTATTCAGTAATGTAATGATAAAATAATATGGATGAGTTAATTATTTGAATTATTCTGCGCAATTGTTGCTAAACGAAAACATGGTTGGTTTTATGATAAGAGGTTTCTTTATTTGTGGATCCAATGATTAGACCAAATGTATGCTTCTATGCAGTAATATTGTCTTTTCTGCAAGAATAAAAATATTAATTAATAAAATTGATCAATAATAACCATTTCTTGAGGCTAAGGTTAAATTTTTGACTTCATAATTCAAAATTGTATTAGCGTTTAATTTTAGCAAACAATATTTAGCTTTTATAATATTAAATGCATTCTATTTCACTCACAAACAATAATAGATTCACTCACAAACAATAATAGTTTAAAATTATATATAGATAAATACTTTCGATTCTGAAACAATACCACGTGTAAGAAAAATTTCAAAAACAACGTTTATTACAAATAAGTGCACCGGAAGCTCTAATAACTCCATTCATGCCCTTTAAGAGAAACATTTACTGTATATCTTATTAACAGCCCATAAAGGATAAGGCATTTTTCTGATTTATAGACTTTATCCTATATTCTTTCCTTAGTTTCAGAAGCAAAATGAAAATATATTGCCTCACCAATTATGAGCACATAAATACACTTTCACTGAGACATTCACACTAAGACATTCTTTTGTCTTAAAAACTGCATCGCGTGTAGAAGGAATTGGATACAATAAATTCCTTTCCAACGAATTTTCCCGAAAATTTCAGCAATTGTGTTTATTACCTTTAAGCATCACGTCTTTTTGCATTCCTTATTTATCAGACCCTAAAGCTAAACAACATTCTTGTCGATTTATAAACCATATCCTATGCGCTTTTAGTACCATGCGCTAAATAAAGATACGTCTATCAAATCATAAAACTCATAATGTTATGGTATTTACATCTTTATGCTGGAGCAAGCTTCTTACGGATTCCCTATTACCTTTCATTCATGCCAGAATGATGCACTTCGTGGAAATTTATGAGGAATCTCGTCAAAACCTTTAATCAGCAGGTTGGAAATCCAACCTTGCGAATTCAATCTTCTGTAAGACCTCTTAAGAATGTCAAATTGTTTTGGAGCGTTGACCCTTAAAAGGAAATGTGAATAGATTGCACGTAAACACGTTAGTGCAAACTTGTAGCTTAAGGATAAAAATCATTTATATTAACGAATCCACGAAAATTTCTGCACGCACATTAAACTCCATACAAATATAATTAATATACAAGGTAGATCATGGTGTTTCTGAAGATTGTGTACAAATTTCAACCCTTAACGCTGCTTTGCCATCCTAAAACTAATTAGAGGCTTATAATGCTTTGTTAGTCTCATTCATCAACTAAATTCCTTGAAAGACAACGCAATTAATTTGATGAGCAACCAAAATTAGTAATTACGATCTCATCAACGGTCAATCTATATTGTTTAAATAACAAATTCTATTTTGTGAGTTTTGAGCCTAAAATAAGCTTGAAACCAATGTCCTTATAGTGGTGCCAACGTAATGCTGAAGGTTAATGCATTGACTGCCACTCTGAACTCCACTCCTTACAATGTGAGTCCACCAGTCAGGGTGTTAAATATGAGAGGAAAATTTCGTATGTATTGCTTTCAAAGGGACGGTAATATAATTAAACCAAACCAAGGAAGTAAGAATGCTACGCGTCTTCATTACATTTCCCTTTTAGTTTTGATAAAAATCAGATTTTATAAGGATTTTATAGAATAATAAATTCTATGAAGAGCTTAAGCTATTGAAAGAAAGCACTGAATCCAATCATTTCTATTTTAAAGCTCTAAAGATGGTGTATTGTTTTTTTAAAGGGATGAGAAGAGCTCAGTTATTAAATGTATTATATAGCAGAAACAGAAATTATGGATTTAAGCTGTATAATGATTATTTTGATTCTTCAAATCAATGAAAAAAGAAAATGAAAGATATTGCAAATATTAAAATTGAAACCGAAAGTTAAAAGAATACAATAGAAAGGGAAATTTTACTCAATATTAACAATAGTTGTACTAATTACTTAGCTATTGTTGCGGCTTATTAAAGAGAGATTAAAACGTTTGGGAATTTCTGAGCCTTTAGATTGTATATATTTTTAAGTTCATAATCCCTAAGACTATCTATTTATTATGACTAATGAAGAAGTAAATTAATTCTCTAAGGATTGATCTGAAGTTAAACGTGACTTCAAATAATAAAGAAAATGTGGTTTTCTCGGATGCAAATGTTTATCCAAAACTAATAATAAAGTAAAATAATAGACTAAACTGGCAAGAAAATATTTAAATCGCTATTTTCAAAGCTGGATTAAAATGACAAATTGACTAAACAATTCTTTAAAAATTCTGTTTAATAAATTAATAAAAAACAAAGTTAAATGCAAAAACTAAAGTTTCATTAAGTAATAAAGTTTCACAAACATTAAATGTTCTACTTATAATAATATTATATAAGAGTAAATTGGAGAATGTTAGACTGAAAATTTAAATAATGTCTTTTGATTAAGTACCAAAAATATGTTTACAAAATAAAATCGCTTATTACTTTTGAGAATAACCAACGGGTCTTACGGGAAATTTTCTTTTGAAGTCAAATGAATATTAAAGATTATTTAGTTTTTTTTAAATACAATACGCGCATTACTTATCATGCAAATAAATTTATGCTTATTTGCATTTCATAGAAACAAACAATTCACAATAGTTTATAAAAATGTGTTTATAAAAACAAGTATTACAAAAGAATAAATTCGGGTTTTATTTGAAAGCTCAAATGACTACCTTTCTTTTGTAAAAAAGAAGATAAACGTCAAAATATTTAACAAAAGAAATATTTAAATTTTATGTTAACTTTTTGATGTAGATGTTTTATATTCTCATAAATGTATTACATTATCAAGTTTGAAATATATTCATTCTTTTAACATTCAATACAATAAATTGTGCCTTTCAGTCAACTCATTGTGTCTTTTTGAAAACACCGCAGCACAAAATCAACTGCAAACTTGAATTACGCTACCGTTTTGAATTTAAAGCGGCTGAAAACATAAAATACTTCCTGAATCTGACATCTATCCGCCTTTCTCCAGTAAACTTCAAAAAAGTCTTTTCTTCGTATCAAAAGGGAGCATCTTGCGTAAAAGAAATGGCATCTCATCCACACCCACATGCCTCATGATGAATAACACTAGTTTTACCCGAAACGAATCTTCTTTCAGTTATCCTGCTATGTATGCATTTATTTCAAGTAACATGTGTAATACATAGTTGGATATGTTGCAATACATATATCAGAAAAATTCCTCATGTGATTGTTATTAACTTTTCAGTTCCAAAAAATCACATTAAAAATTTGATCTCCAGAAGATGCTAGACAGGATAAGGATTATTACATATGCCGAGTAAATACTGTTTAGGGTGTCCTTTATTTTATGAGCTAAAACGAAAGGAATGTTTTAAAAACACTTTCAAATAATCTCTGATGCTAAATGCATTATTTACCCGAAATTATTTTTAATATCATAATGGGAAATTGTTATAAAGCTGCTATACTTTCAAATTGTCCTTTTTCTTTTGTGATTAAGGTGAATATATAAAGCAAACACTGATTAGTGAAAATTAATTAATATTAATTTATTTGAAACAGGCGATATAAGCATTTCTAATTTATTTATGTAATATAAATTTTGATACCACATTTTATTAAATATTGATGTCTCATTGGCTATAAGAAATTTGATTTCGGTTTCCAGGTAAATAGTTTTTTTTAATATAACAATTTTCTAGTTTAGATGAAGTTATTTTCATATGCTTTCTCAAATAATATAGACAGCCGGCGTCCTGGCATAGGGGTAGCGCGTCTTCCTCGTGACCTGGGCTCCTTGGGCTCGAGCCCCGGTTCGGGCATGGTTGTTCTTAATCTGTGTTCTATCTGTGAGGTGTGTGAATGCGCTCCCCTGTAAAAAGGGATTATACAAGCGAATATGTGTGTTTCATCTTCATATGAGCTAGAAGTCAGACTTCTGCCCTCGGGTGTTCAGGGGTCTTTACCCTCATAAGCTACTGCACCCTCTTTCCGTGGTAACGCGGACACGACATCATCATCATCATTAATATAGATACAATGATTCTGTTTATCAAAAAGTTTTAATATTTACTGATAAATCGATTAAATATTTTGAGTTATAAATCGATTAAATATTTAACGGTTCTTACATACTGTTTTATTCTTTAAGCCTAATTTTCAGCTTGTACAATGCTTTAGGAGATCTTAGATTCATGTACCATGATTTAATAAATAACATTAAAGTTGAAACCACAACCATAAAAGAGCTACACCCAATAAGTCATAATTACCGGGGTATCTAAATGACCGAGTCAATACGAAATTTAAAGTGATACCTGTAGTGAAATCCAAACAGGTACCATTAGGCCATTCACCCCTCACACAGATAACTCAACCTCCACACCACTATTTTTACTACAGGGAAAGCGAGAATCTGCTTAATTCGGCGGCAGCTTGTCATCCCTATACTTTAGGTACCTCCATATGGTATATATTAAAATAGAAAACTCCACTGAATTAAAATAACACATCAGCATGATATTTCCACTTTGTTAAATATAATTTAATTAGGTGTTAAAAATTGCTAATCGCTTTACCACATTAAAATTGCTGTAATATTTTTGTTGTGAAAAATAACGTAATTTCAACCGCTCATTTACTTTAATGATTTTTACTTAATCATTGTTAATTAAAAACGTTACAGTAAATGTAAGCACAGACACAGTAACATCATTAAGATAAAGTCGAAATTTTTCATTGCCTTAATTCATTGCCTTTTAGTACTTTACCGAAATGTTATCTCTTTAACATAAACGATTCAGACATGTAACATTGATTTATTTAATTATTTAATAAGTAGAAATTTCATTTTTCAGTAAGAAATTTTTTAAAACGACTTTATATAATATTGTCAGATTAGATAAGAAAAAGTTCAATGTTTATTTCATTCAGACACCTATTAATTAATAAATTTAAAAAGAAATATATAAAATGTATGAGAAAAAATGCATTTTAAAATATAACTAATATACTAATTAAATATACAAATATAACTTCAATATCTAGCTAAATTCAAATACAATGAATACAAATATAGATTTTAGCTTAGCTTTAGAAAGCTGGAATTTTCTTTATCTGAGGAGCAGAAATATTTAAAAAAAGAATTAAAAAATAATTAATATTCGTACTTTTGGCTGCGATTGGCTTTTTGTTTTAGACTCTTTTGTTCTCATTTTAATAATTCAATCGCCAAATGGAATTTCAACGGAAAGATTGTGAAAAAGGATAATTGAATCCTTTGTCATAAAATATTCACTAACAAAAATTAAAATGAGTGAAACACGAGAACAATATGTTTTAGAATTTTAATTAACTTGGAGGCAAACAAATATGAAAATAATATAAAAAGTTATTACTCGGAGATATCCAAATGAAATGTGAAACATTCATCGAATTTCCGAAATTGTAAATCTGTCTTTTCACTACCTGTTTGAAGAGCTGCAGCGTCGAAATCGATTGTGAGCAAAGTATTCGGATATTTTCATTCTATTCAGATACTTAATTTCAAAAATTCTATTACAGAGAACAATGTTAACATTTTCTTTCTTCTTTCAGTGTGAAATTGCAAAAATGTTTTTAAAAAGCATTAATCTGTTGGCCTCCGAATCAAAGTCGGAATTTTAAATTATTATAGAAAGTTTTTATGATTTTTTAAATGAACTCTTTTTAAATACTATTATTTATAAAAAAATACAATCAATGCAAAAATTACTAATTAAAAGTAGACATTATCTACAGTATCTACATGTTTTTGAGATTATCAAAATCAACAATTTAGAAAATTGAAACAAAATTTCATATTATCTGCTTATTAATTGTTTTACAGTGAGTACTCTTAATGCTCTGATAATATTTTGAGCATGAAATTTTTCATAATGAATAAATATTCCTACATTGAAAACCTCTATAAAAATTTTCAATTGCAACAAATTAGATTTAAATTATTAAATTTGAAATTAGGCAATTTTTTATACTTTTAAAACTAACTTAAAATTAAAAAAAACTAGGTGAAATAAATTTTTGTCACTAGTATCATGATTTTTAAAAAAGTTTTAATCCATCACAATTCAAATATTTTCGATTTTAAGTATTTATTTGTCAGAAAATATTTGTTTTCTCAGAAATTAAAAATTACCTTTCGAGAAGTAGAATGTGTATTTAATTTTAACTATTCATTTTTATCCTGGTAAATATTAGAAATTATTTATTAATCTAGATAACTTGTCTAAGATAAGGAGAGAAACGTTTTTAATAGTTTAATAATAAATTAAATTAGAACATTTTGCTAAAATATCATATTCAGGTTGAAAATTTTTCATTCATAAAACATTTCATGGTTTCTTGATTTCTTCTATGTCTTGGTACATAATTTCAATCTTCAACTAAATTTCATCTAATTCATATATAAAATATAGGGAAACGAATTTTTTAAAAAAAATCCCAACAACGATTATTAAAGCCGACCAAATGACAAAATATGGTGTTGTTGCATAGTAATAACGAATTTGATTAAGGAATTATTATATCTCTTAGAACTTTTATTAACTAAAAATTCTTGAGAAACATATTTTTCTATTTTCTATTAAATTTTTAATATCTATTCTTTTACAGAAATCTTGCTCTTAACCTTGAATGACATTTTGTCTTCTTTTTCTGTAAATTTTAGTTTGTTATGAAACTTGTAGGGATGTGTTAGAAAATGTCGTAACCAGTTGTCCTTGATCGAAAGCCAGACAATGCTTGATACTGCTTAAATTCGTCTGATCCTTTATGAAATCTTATTGGTTTTAACAGAGGCCAAAAGGATTTTCTTCACTGAGGCTTTCGAAACCAAATCCATCTTTAAATCATAACACAACCTCTTCTCTGAATGCGGCGAGTAAAAATAATTTTCTTTTTACTCGCTGAAAGAGATTTCGTGCCAGTAATGCTGGAAGCCATCAGGGTCATTCTAAATAATTTTTTTCTTGTAGAAAGAACAGATAAAAACTTGTTCTGTATAATGGCGCCTTTTTCTGCTCATTTGTTTCACTGACTTTTAGAGCTGAATTATAAACTTTTAATGTTTTCGTAGGTGGTTTAAGATTTAAGTTTATAAACATATTTTACAGAAAATAAAAACAGAAATTTTGATGTTGCTATTAATTAAATACCATTATACTTTATTATTATATATTCATTTTATTATATGAATTGAAATGATAAAATATGATTTCAGACTGCACCATATGCTTCAACAGAATAGCATCAAAGGAGGTTTTTGTATCATTAAATTGTATCAAATACAATTAAAAAATTTTTTAATCAAATTCTCAAAATGTTTACTGTTTGTCAGTTTGTTCTCAAAACGTTCACTGTTTGTCAGTCTGTTTTCGTAGGTATGTGAATTTAAAATCGCAAAGAGCTAGATAAAGGATATTTGGTATATAGTAATGACACAGAAATGATAAATTAGTTTCAAAAGATTCACCTCATCCTTAAAAATAAGAATCCCCAAAATGAATACTCGATATTCTCTTTTTTACTTAAGAGTTTAACACGGCCATATTGATTAACCATACAAGACAATGGAGAAGAGATGTTACTATGCGGTAAATGAATATTCTAAAAAAGAGCAAAATAAAATGGATTTTGAGTGGATCAATATTTCTTATTTATGGTTTCTTTAAACAACTCAAATAAATTTCAATAAATACTTAAAAGTTTTAAAAATTCAAAAAATTAATATTAATTATTTAAATTTTATTTTTAAAAATTTTGTAAACCATTTCTCTTTTATCTTAAAACTGGAAAATTAAATTCTTGTAAATTTATTTAAAACTTATTTTGTTTTTTGAGTTTATTCAGACTGATATATCCGATACAATAATCAAATATTTTAAAAGTAAAAAAAAAGTCTGGTGGTCCTTTCATGAATATAAATAGACAAAAAATATAAGGAATTTCTATATTTAAATTTTTTTTTTGATTTTCTTATACAGAATTTTTGGTATTTGTGAATTGCTCTTTTTTTAATTATGATTCAAATTTTTTATGGTTGTAGTTTCCAATATTTTCGTTCCCGCACCTTTCACAGAAATTAATTAATTTATTATTATTTTTTTCTTTCATTTTAAAAGAATAATGCTGGAAAATTTTAATTGAGATGAAAAACTGAAAAAAATCCCTCCCCCCTTTGTTTTGCTTAACACAGCAAAAAGGTATATGGGTCCACAGAAGACAAGTCATAATTTTAAAGATTTTTATATCGATTTACCTTCAGGAACCGTCCCGTATCTGCTTCGATCGATACCAAAGCTCATGTTAAGGTAACAAAACCCAAATAAATATCACGGGAAACAGTGAAAAGACACCCCCTACCCAAAACCACAGATTCATCCTGTTCCATTCATTACCATCCCATTACAGTTTTTTACCGAAACCTATCCCAATAAAGTTTTATTAGAGAAATTTCAGAGGACGAGGGCCGAATCCTGCTTTCTACAGTTGTGAATCAAACACGTGTTGGAGAAAGGGTTCGATCCAAAACGACCTCTAAAAACGGAGTTGTAAATACTCACCTTTTGGATGGGGTTTCGTCCTGCGAGAGACGAGAGAGAAGCGCGGGATGCGAAGGATTGGAGTCGAATGGATAGAGGGGGATGCTGCTGGATGCAGAAGAAGAGAGATGCGGGTGGAGGAAGCGTGGTCACGTGAAGGCAAATCGAGGGGGTGGGGGGTGGAACAAAGAGCTGTTCCCGCTCCTCCGGACATTCCACACGGAAGCGGTAACAATGGAAAATGCTGACTCCCCCTTTCATTTTGGCCAATCGTTTGTCATGTTATAACTAAACGGTGAGCATGCGTATGGGTATGTTGCATCCCGGATATTTAAAAAGTAAATAAAAAAAGTTCTAGCACTGATTAGTTTTTTGGGATATTACGAAACTCAGTCGATGGCTCAATTCTGGGATTTCAGGGAATTATTGGAATTTAATCATGTGGGGTAAATTATTCTCCAAATATTAGAGCAGGACACGATCGAACAATAATTTTTAAATAATTTTATAATTTCCTTATATAATAGGGATATCTTTTTATGGAGACCTTTACATTGGGAAATGCCTACTTTGATTATCGTCTGTTCTTATAATTACCTGATGATCATGTGTCTTGGGTGTAATACCTTTCTTACATATAAACGTTAATTGAAAAGTTTTTTTTTTATTGAAGGAGTTGCGAATTCCACATATAATTATTTGTTTTGTATTTTATTACTAAGAAGAAAACAGAGGCATGAAAAACGCAATAGACTCAAGAAAAGTTATTTTTGTAGGAAATTGATTTAAATTTTATTTTAAAGATAAATCTCAAAATATCAGTAACTTTTTAAGCAAGCAATGAAATGAGATTAAAAAGGATAATCTCCCACGGGGTGATTATTTCTGAAATTTATTTTTTAACCTTTAATTATTTTTGATTCCTCAGTATAAAAGACAGAATCACCATACTACAAATTAAATATGACATTTTTTTATCCTAGAAACTTTAATACTTAGATTAATTAGTTATCGTGTTTAAACTGGTTTTAATTTATTTGGTATATACTAATTTCTTACGATGAAAATGAAAAGAAAATTTCATTTTATTTCTAGGACAAATTTGAGCGAGTAATTGATTCGATACCAAACGTCCAAAGAATTCTGTGGTAACAGAGCATAGAAACAGAATGGGGGATCTTTGGAGATGGTGAGCCATATGGTATTTTGTTAAAAAATTTATTTTAGCAACTATGTAAAAATTAGAGGCTTAAGTTGAATTATTTAAAAAAAAAGATGAAGTTTGGAAGAATAACTAAGCAAAGCTATTCAAGAAACTGGTATGAAAGATACAACTCCAGTATACCTAATATTTTCAATTTTTTTCTTTTGTAGTTGAAATAAATGAAATGTTTTAACTTTCTTGTATCCGAATTATAGAAAAAAATATTATAATCGTTAAGCAATTCGAACGCGAGGTTTTGAATAATCTCCACATTTCAGACCTCTCCGAATTAGAAATATATATTTCTGGCACTATGTCTGGCCTGCCTGTAAACATAATAATCCAAAAACACTTTGAACTACATGGATGAAATTTGGTAATACCAATTTTGTAGATTTCCATTAAATTTCGAACAAATTCCATTCTGAGGAAGCCTATCTGACTAGGTGTTCCAATACAACTGAATTCGATAACTTCAAACGTAAAAAGCTAGAGTGATGAAATTTGGTATACAGGTTTAAGATCTCAAATGCAGATCCCTCTCAAAAGCTAACCGAAATCTGTTAAAGGATAGTCAGTCTGCCAGTTTGTACTTTTTCAAATTTCATTACAGTTGGTCGGAAAAAAAGGCACCCAAAACACATATTCGCACAATAAACTCAGTAAGACTGCGAGATTCATGTCAAAGATATATATTTCGTAGCTATTGTTCTCTAGTCCCGCGAGGCATTGTCGGCCTTACCCAAGGTCAAGCGAGGAAAGAGGGATGGGACTTTTATTGAAGAGTATGCGAGAAAGTTTTGGGGAGACCATTCCAGCTGGTTTTCGTATTAAAATCTCTTCTTTTCAATATATCGGTTATTTTCTTCTCAGTGTCTCAGTTATTTTCTGTATTGTAATCAAATTGAGATAAGAAGATGTTTTAAGATGTTTTTTAATGTAAATTTAGAGTAAATAAAGATATAATTTCCTTTAATACAAGTGGACGTAATATATAAAGTTTAATTAATGTATTTGAAACTATTTTAATTAAAGTATTATCGGAAAGTTACCGCAGTTTTCTTATCTACGTAATAAACTCAGCACAAAGTTAGTTCTCGGCTGTATTGAATATGTTCCAACCCAACTTCTATACAATTGATTACTCTCTGTGCCTGCAGGAAAATCTCATTGTTAAAAATTGGTATGTATTGAAAGAAATTATCTTTAAAACCATTACTAGCTTTTCTTTTGTTTGGTTTTTTGAATGGAGCTTTGTCTCGCTGTTTATTTCTTTTGGTATAAATTATTTTGCCTCTACTTTTAAGTTACTTTTTCTAAAATGGAAAGAAAATTGTCAAATTTGCACCATGGCTATTTATTTCCTTTAAAGAAAAGTATGTAACCTTTTGATCTGTTGCAATGAATTAATTTTGATAAAAGTAATTTTTCTTGCATGAAAGCACATTTTTTGTATTTTACATTTTAAAAAATTAAATGATTTTTCTACAGAACAATTTTTTTCGACTTATTGAATTAGAATAATGAAACTAATTAAAATAATCCAATCAAATGAGTTTATTCACACATGTCCTTTGTATTAATTGATGTCCCTTGTAATATTTAAATAACTGATTTGCAGTGTGTTCATAAAAAAATCTTCCTATAAACCATTTCTCGTAATATGGTTTTCCAATCAAGTTTTCCAATTTCCATCATTCACTGAAATGGGATTAACTGCATTTCTTTTGAAATGCTTTATAATCCCACGCTTTAATAATTGCTCTTAATTTAGCTTCATTAATGCCCTGATTAACAATAACATGAGGCTTATTCTAGAATTGAACTCTTTCGATAGTCAGATGACGTGAGTGACACCCGAGTTCGCACTCACTTTTCAAACAACCGTCCGATACTAACGTGAGGACGTTTGGCTCTCGATATCAAATTTAACATGAACGAGGATTACATATATGAAGTTTAATTAGTGAAATCGATACGAAAATATAGAATTGAGATATCATCCTGAGGCCAACATGGATCTTTTGAAATCTCGTGATTCTAAACTGTCGCCAGATGACGAGGATGACAACTGAGCAGACATCGAGGAATTTCACCCTCGATGTTTGATTAAAAGAGGCAATAGGTTTACATATGACATATTTTTGGCGAATAGGGACATTTCGTTCTGAAGTCGAGATTTTACCATGAGGCCATTGCAGCCCTTTTGAATACAACTATTAAAAATAGTTTTTATTTAAATTCATTTTCTAAAACGACAAAAAACTTTAACTAACTAACCTATTACATATACATATCTCCCTAAAAATATACGCACTAGGCTTCAAAATAATTATTCAAGTCGCTTTTCTCAATGGCTTTAATAGTTGAAAAAAGAAAAAAAAAATCTTCACATTGCTAAATGCTTTGATAAGCATCAACTGATCATAAAGTCAGTCGTTCAATTCCGACGTTAAGTTAACGAAAACGGAATTCTTACTTTATCATATCTCTCGCAAATGCGATGTTCCTGAATGTACTAATGGTCGTAGCTTAATTTATTAATCCCATAGGGAGACATCATCGCTTTTGAGTACAGCCATATTAGCTGAACAACCCTTTTTATTCCTGGTACATTTTTCTTCCTTTTTAACCGTGTTCCAGTGGTCTATCGTTTGCTCATTTCCAAATCACTTACAGGAGCAGTGTCAATTAAAAAGTGTTCTGGTGGCAATATGTATCTATGCGGGAAAATTCTTCTTATGATGTAATCAAATCTGGAGAATAAGAAACATTATTCTTTTTTAAGGAATTCTGAAAATAAGTAGATCAATATGAATAAATTCTCAGTTATAGAATTAATTAAAAAGGGTTTTGGAGGGGAAATATGTGTTAGCGTGTTTCTTATGATTAACTAACCAGAAGAACACCAAAATATGTGTCTATAAGTAAATTTTTATATATCTTCATTTTTCCCAATGTAAAGTTTCACGAAATTTAAAAATAAAATGAAGCAAATTCAATAATTTGCTGCTTCACTTTTGTTTTCATTTAAATTAGGATAAGCTCATTAAAGTTTAAAAAACCAAATACATATGGATAATAATTATACAAAATACATATGGATATTAATTTTACCAAATAATACATATAGAAACTAATTTTATCATATAAATATGGATACTAATTTTAATTATCCTGATTTTACTATATAATACTTGACAATTTATAAAAATAAAATAGTCGTATAAATGTATGATCTTATTCTGTATTACAAACGCTTAACTTTCAGAAAAATTGTTAACTGATCATATATGTCATTTATTGTTTTACAAACAGTAAGAGAAAATCAAATTTTATATTATTTTTATTACGTTTATTTTAAATTTATCAAAAATCGCACTATAACTCAGAAAAAGCATGTTTAAAAATTTTAGACTTTAAAAAAAGATAAAAAGAAATAACTTGAAATTTGATCACGCTGAGAGCAGAAGTTTATAACTACAAAAATATTACAGAACTACAAAATATATTAACTATTATATTTTTAAATATGATAACTGTATGTCTTATGGTATATTGATAAATATACATATATTTGTTCAAACTGATTTTTTGTACTTATAATTATTTTATTTTTAAAAGAAAAACCATTTCAGATTTAGACTTTCACAATGACTATAGCCAATTCTATTTCCTTGTATAAACTATTGCAATAAATTTAATAAAAACAATTTTTTCAAAAATATTCATATTAGTGTGCTGAAAAATAGAACTTTTTGATTTTAAATTATTTTCTACTTTTAGTTTTTAGTTTTTAATTTATAATTTATTATTAAATCATTATTTATCAATCTCACTATCAAGTATGGCCACTTTTATGGAAATAAAATTTAATGCAAATAATTGATAACTAAATTCTGAAAATATCCAAGCATTACATTGTCACATAGTATATAAACTAGTATACAAAATTTCAAAACACAATCAAGTCATGAGTGAAAAACTGATTTCAAAATTCCAATTTTACGCACATAATACACATAAATGTGTAAAAATAAATTATTTGTATATTTTCTTATTACTATCGTTTTTGGGTTTCAGTAGCATTACCGAAGTAATAAGTTATATGACTAAAGAGAGCTAAATTTCATTTAAATTTTACATTAAAACAATTATGAAATCAATTGTAATAAGCAATTGATTCATGTAAAAATGTAATCTATACTAATATATTTTTTGAAAAGAATAATATTTTATAATGCAGTAAATATGTATGCATTTTCTCCTTTTAAAAGAAAATTAAATGCAAGAAAAAAATACTTCAAAGGACAAGAATTCTGATTCTTAGAACCAAATGAAACTATTAATTAAAAAGGTATTCAAGAAGGAAAGGTTCAGTGCACAAATCAATTAATTTGTTGGGTAATAAAATTAAGCGCAATGTTTTAAGGGTTCAAGGAATGCAAGGCTATGCTTGAGCTTGTTATAAAGATTTTGACTTTTTATGTTTAAGGTACAGGGAAGGAAGCTAGATTCATAAAAAATAAATTAAATTCTCATCAAATGCATACTTATTAGTGGAAAATATGAACTAATATTAATAACATTTTTCAGATGAATAATTCTTAAAAAGTACCTAGGTTGCAGTTATTAGAAAATTGATGGAAAATTATAAAATATTCAGAGAGAGAGAGAGAGAGAGAGAGAGAGAGAGAGAGATAAAAGAAAGTATAAAAAGGAGCTTGCGTTAATTTTAATATTTTTTCTTTGTATTTTTGCTTCTTGGCATTTATTAAGAGTTTTATTTTGATTATTTTAAATCTGGTATATATCTATCTCTTTTTCTTTTTAATTTCGGAAATCAACCATAAAAACTTCTGAAAAACTTTCCCTTTATAAGTTTTGCTTAATTAAATACTTTCGCAATAATTAAATCTTTCTTTTTGGTTCAGGTATTTGTTGAAAAAAAAACGTCATGGCAGTTGACTTGCTGAAGTTTTTATATTAAATTTAAGTCGTATTTTTAGAGAAATGTTAATAAAAATTCAACGAAAATATTAGCTTGTTTCTCATGCCTTCTATAGATAGATTGATTTTTTTTTTATGGCACAAAGACCAGTACTGCGCAAATTAATCTTCTATAAAGACTGTCCACTTTAATCACGACCATTAAATACAGGAATGTAAAAAATGCAAAAATTCTCTAACTAATCCTAAAAATTATATTTTATGTTGTTTGAGCTTATAAATGAATTAATGAAAAAATTACGAAATCTTAATTCTTATAAACTATCCCTGGTCTATTAATCACATTAATAAAATGTTCTTGACAGCTTGGCAATTATCTATCAAGGCGGCGATTAGGATGATCTAATATTATAATATTAATAGCTTCATAACTTGGCCAATTTTAATCATTGGAAAGGCAGATTTTTTTTTGTTTAAAAGGTTAGTTTGTCTAAAATATTTTATTAAATATAATTTTTCGAAATTAGGAATCTATGTAAAAAATTTGAAATCGAAGTTTTTTATAAATATATTATATATACTGGCTCAAACAACAATAGAAATATAATATTTACGTAATTTAGAGCCTTTTTCCCCTTGGAAGCATATGCCTATCTCTAATAGCTTAGAAATTAAATATTAGGCTACTTTTGGAATGGATACCCTGTATATTTTAAAACTTTGAGGCATTTCTAGCTTTTAAGATTGACTTAGTGATATTTATTTCTTGTGCATCTTTCTGGTTAAATCAAGTGACACTAAAACTTTGTCACAATGTTGTTTTGCTTGTCACTGTTAACTGACATGACTTGAACAGGAAACCTGTTATCAGCTGGTGTGATCACCATTCACGTTTAGCTAACATTTTGACGGCGGGAGACTAGGATCAGTGCTGAATAGGACAAATGTAGAAAGCGGGAGACTAATGCCAGAAGAAAACTAGATTTCCCCACCGAACGTGCTAACATAGCTAAAAGGCTCTAGCTCACAATCTATTAATGATTTGTTCGGTGCTAAAAAAGTGATGTTATTTCTTTCGTTGGATAAATACTTCTGTTTTTGAAACTAAAATGTTTATTAATATCAATACAAATGAAATGTTGAGAATCACAGATTTTTGCATTGTAATCTTTAAGAATATAAATGAAACTAATGGAAAATACTTTTGAATAAAAGCAACCCATTTTTAATCTATTCAGCAACCAAAAATAAGGGACGGAGTCTCTATTTTATCGAACAAAAAGAAAGTAACTGAGATTTATTTAATTACGACAATATTATATTATTTAACAATTGCCTCTGAAATTTAATTTAAAAGAATACGTCTTATAGTATAAAAACGGAATTAGCTTGAAAATCCATTAGCAGTAAGGCATCGATGCATGGTTTTATTTTTTGATCTATATGACTATCACTTTTCATAATTCTTCTCTAAAGTCAATGATTAGATAGAGATAATGAGATTGTCTTTTACATGTCTTTTAAAAGCTTTTGCCTGATTTCTTTCTTGCTTTTATTTTCCTTCAGGAACATTACATAGTATTAAAATCAATATCTTAAAGATTCTAAATTCTTTTCTTAATTCACTCTTAATTCATCGTTGATTGGGATCACATTCTACATATAAATATTCTTTTAGTACATTCCTGATTAAAAGAACTTTCTAATTTTTTAACGCCGAATCTTATGAAAAGTGAGAGAATTTTGATTTCCATCTTGCCTGCAGCTCTTGCGCTGCTGCATAAGATCCTTTCAATGCATAATTGCAACTCTTATTAAGTTTTCTGTGATGACATACGTATAAGCGCTTTTTAAATAACATGCCTATCACAAAATAAAATAATAAAATTAAGTAAAAGATAAAATTTCTACTTCAAGAAAAACTTTTTCGACTTACTTTTTTCGTTTTGTATTTCCCATTTTTTTTCAATCTCCAGCACTGCAAATTAAAGTACGCTCACTTGCACTTAATGACATAAAAAATTATCAGAAAATGTTGAGTCACCAAGTAACGAACATGCATTCAATTTAAAACTTAATACATTTGGATTTCTGTCGATTTCTGATGCACATACTTTTTGAGCTTTAATTTTATTAAAGGTAGACTAAAAAAAATCAGCTAAAAATACTAGTACGCCGTCTTGTTTGAAAATAAATGTAACGTCATATTCACTGAATTTCTACAGGGTTTCTCCAAAAATTCAACAACAAAAATTTCATTAAGAGTTATACATTATTCTTATTTTTGATGAAGCATATATTTTATTACACATAAAAGTTAAATATATTATAAGAAAATTAGAGTTCCAGCATATTGTGCGAGGAAAGAAAAATAGTTCAAATACAAGAATGCTTCAAATCACGTATCTTTCACATATTTTTTTTTATAATTCTATTAATATGAAGACGACTGGTTATTAATTTAGCTAAGTCAACACACTTTGAGGAACTAGTATCTTAATCTTATCTCAAGAGATAAGGCTAAGATATTTTATCTCTTGAGAATTATCTAAATCTTATCTCAAGAGGAGAAAGTATTATTTAAAACTATACTGGCACGATAAACATAGACTATTCTGATTGGTTAGTTATAAGCACAAAGGGACAAAATGAATTGTCAGATAAAATTAGCGCGATCGTTTCAACTAAAGGTCAGATTATTAAATTGGCCAAAGTATTTAGTTGCTTAGGGGCCCCACAATCTATATCTGACACAGTATGGCCATATTTGGCTTTTCGATTATTAAATTCCATAAATCCAATTCGGAGAGCCCCACAGCTTTAGGAGGTCATTAGAATATTTCTACGATTTTCAAAATAATTTAAATTTAAGCTTTCATTTATTTATAAAGCCTGTTTAATAAAATTTATTCAAATTAGAATCAAGAATGGTTTAAATTTTTGAATATTATTCTAGATATGTTCCCAATTAATTAACATTTTAATGTATTATATTATTTTTAGTTAAAAGTAATAGTGATTTATAATTTTAGAAAAATGCCCGGTCCTATTATTATATACTATTTAGACCCTGTAAAAAAAGCTACAGTCATTTTTTTACAATCTTTTTTAAAATTACTTTGAAATTCTAGTTGTAATTTTTTTTTTCATACGGGATACATTGAAATTCAATTCTTCTAAAATTCGCAAACAATTTGCTATTTCAGTTTCAAAATTTGCTGCTTATTTATAAAAGGATTCAATTAAAATCGACAAAAAAAAAATCGTTTTTAAAGTTGGGGAAGGGAAGAAGGATTTAGGATTTGCATTGGCCAGGACCATAGAAGGCTTAATCCTTTCTACCTTGCATCCATTTTTTAGACTGGAGGCTATGCCTAAGCTTTATTTTCGAAACTGAAGGATAGTAGGGGACGGAAGACCATTAATGAAATATTTAGAGGACACAATCTTTCACATGAAATAAAAATTGACAAATCGTATTAGTGATATAGGCTGGAGGACTGGTTCTTTGGTTTTTCTATTTGTTTTAAATATATGGATTACAATTATTTTAAAAATGATAGTAAATAGTTTTAAAATACTTGTAAAAATGTTATTTTAATTGTAGTTTGTTATCGTTTATAATTGAAATTTGCAATAATATTTCATCACAATGTATTTTTAAAAATTTTAATCAAAAAAAAAATAATCGTTTTAATTAAATATACACAAAACACATTTTAGTTTCAATTTTCAGAACACATTCATAAGTTGCTGTCTTTGGTTCCCTAAAGTATTCTAGTGATAAACAGAATTTTAGAAACAGTTCTATAAGAATGAAAGATTTGTGACCTCCTATCTTGTCAAATGAAGTGAAAATTATAAGTAATTGAAATAGTTTTTTAATCTAAAATTTGCAAATCTAAGTATTTTGTTAGTAAGTACATATAAATTAAAAAATTATTTGTATTCAAGAATCAAGGATTAACTGACAGCGTCTCTAAAATAATAAGAATATAATAAAAAAGTGTGCATATACATATATCCGCCTTTTGTTGTCATTCTTACTAGAGAAAGGTGTACCAAGAGCCACTAAGCACAAAGGTTCTTTTAAAGCGAAACATATATATCCACAATACCGCTTGCAATAATGATTTCGAAATCTTAATCGGTTTATTTTAGTTATATTATCGTCCCAGTTGAGAGCAACATTAGGGCGGACCTCGTAATTTTGAACCCTGGTCAGATGAAATCAGGAGGCTGGCCTTTCATGGTATTTTTAAAATTAATTTCAGAAATCTTTTCTTCAAAAAAAAAAAAGCAATTATTTTACACAAAACATTTGAACTATATTCAAGTGAAAACTTTTGGCTGGTCTCTATATGTAAATGAATTTTCTAAAAGAGCTTTTTAAAAACCTTCTTTTTTCCTCGCCAATACTATTTATGTAAAAAGATACAAATCGAGTTCACTTTTAGTGAATTCTTTGAGCTATAGTTTTAATTTTTGAAACAAAGAAGCTTTTAAAATCTTCATTTAGTAGTCAACTCAGGAAATTTAAAAGAGGAACATTCTTTATACTTAATCTTTTCTATGGATGCAAAATAGCCTAGCATTCCACATTAAAGGACGAAAGAAAAATAGCTTTTAACAATTACCAGACTTAATTCTTAATAAGTTACAATTTCTATTTTCGAGTTTCATTACATTTGTTTTAATACCGTAAATAAGAAATCTATTCCTGTCAATTTTTTGAACAATTAATAATTATTAATATAAATATGAACGTTGGCGATAGAGTGCAGCTGTGCCAGTTGAGCCCGTTTTGTTTAATGGTATTAATCATCCATTATGATGAATTTATCTTTATACATTAAGATTTCTTTATAATTAATATGTATTGCATCTAATGAGTTCCTTTTGAGAAACCGACTGAATTATTTATCCATTAACATAATATGAAAACGTTAATTTCATATTAAAGAAAAAAATTTGAAGATAACCACACCGAAAAGAGATGCTATTATTAATTTAAAGGAGTATGTAACAGTCTTCAAGTTATTGAGTTTTTCTTTAGCACATGGTTAGATACGAGATAATTATTTTATTTATCAATTCATTTACTCTCATATCCATAAATGAAGGATAATGCAAGTTCAGGAAAAGAAAGAGTCAGAAGCAAAACAAATGTGACTTATTTGTAAAGCCTATTTCTTAAACAAAAGGTAAAGAGCAAAAAATATCCTCCGATCGAAGGCATTCGTTTACGATGTTTGCACAGTGAGGACGGGCGTTGTCATTCATAAACACGAATTCTATGACCATGGCGCCCCGAAACAAACGTACATGTTATTCCAGAATGACGTTCCGGTATATTTGGCCTGTCATAGTTCCAATTTGATCAAGGCAGGTCAGTTCTGGAACCCAGAAAAATTCCTCCCCAAACGAGGAATCCTGCATCACCGTAATGTTGTCGTTCAATGATGTTCTCTTGGTGGTAACGGGTACCTGGCGCTTTCCATATGAAAGTCCGGAGATAATCAGACTGCAAGCTAAACCTGGATTCTTCGGAAAACATCACACAAGCCCACTGTTGCGGTGTCCACAATGCATGCTCTCTACTCCAGGCTAAACGCAGGCGACAGTGAGCTGCAGTAAGTGGAACACATCTGACAGGCCTATGAGCATATAGACCAATCTGCGCTAAGCGTCTGTACAAGGTTTGCCTTGAAACTGTCGTACCAGTGACTGAAGAGAGCTGACGAGACAGGTCTGATGATGTGCTCCGTCTATTTCTTTTGGCAGTAACTGCCAAATACCGGTCCTCATTCGGCATTGTAAATCGGGGGCGACCTGTAATGTAACGTCTACTCACATTACCATCATCTTGGAATTGTTGCCAAAGCCTGGAGATGATTCTGGGCGATTCTAAGTTCCTCGGATACTTCCAGTTGGGTAAGCCCATATTCCAGACTTCCACGTAAAAAATCATCCAAATGTGTCCTTTGTGTCATAACTATGTGGTTATTGCACTGAAAGGCTTAAAAAGTGCTTGCGAACAATTTTACTTCTTTGCCTGTATTCACTATACACCACACTCTTACACTCTCGTCATTGCGGCGTACTATCGGTGCCATCTGGTGGCTTCCTGCAATTTGCATATGATTTTTGAAGATATGTGTAGTCATTTTACGGGGTGATATATGTATTTTAGAGTTCGATTTCTGCGCGACTCTGAATTATCCTTAATTTATGGACATAAATGCATTATAATTATTAATTTTTATTAGAATAATTTTAAAAGTCATCGAATTCAAATCTGAAGCATTTAATTGTTAGAATAATTAAGACTAGTAACAATGATAAGTAGTGTAGAATAATTGTAACTAGTCTAAAGGAGTGGAAATATGAACAGAAATTACTAATGGAGAACTCTAAAAGACGCTTTTTGATACTTATAACTAAACATTCCCAGAAATTGATTGGTTTTAAGAAACTCCAGTTTAATGGGATTTAAATTCAACATAAAAATGCTTTTATGACCATTTGGCGGCCAATTACTTGCACTCCCCCTCCCCCCCCAAAAAAAAACACTTTGAAATTCTCTTTCAGAAATCTCAAGTGACAGTCGTTGAAAACATTGCTATTGAGGACAGTCAGATACAGATATTTTTCTTTTTCATATGAGTTCGAAAACATTTCGGCAAAGAGCTTAAAGCAAAAACATACTACTTGCTATCAGAGAGTAAGAGAGAGAGAGAGAGAGAGAGCAAGAATCTAAGAATCTTTTTTCGAGATTCTTTCATCTGCTTTCGTACCAATCTTCCGGAAGAGAGAATTACCAATTAATAGCCCTAATCTTCTGCTTCTGGATTTTTACTCCACTAGCTATTTTTCTTCTTTTTATTATTATTCAACCGGGAATGACACCCCGGGATGAAAAGCCGCATCATAATATGGGGGAAAAATATGATCATCGCCGTATTTTATGTTGTTTTGGGTAATTTGTTGGAAATAAGACATTTTGATACAGTAGAGGTCATTTTTCGATGTCAGTTAAGAAATGTGGGAGTAAGGAAATAAAAAAGGTAGTAGTTGATTACTTTACTGATTTGAAGAGTTCTGTAATATTTAATATTATTATTCTGCAGAATTCCTTTTCTCATTTTCATATTACATTGACTAGAATAACCAGAGACATGGAAATCGAGAAATATTCTTAGGGAAATGCCAGTTTAGTTTAGTTATATTAACGTACCGTTTTAACAGTAGGGCTATTAACAACAGTAACAGTAGGGACCGCGTAATTTTGAGCAGCGGTCATATGACGAGGACGACGCCTGAGCTGGCATCCCAATTCTCCAAACTTCCACACCACACCAGTGGGAGGACGTTTGGCCCTGACAGACTTAACGTGCACCATACACGCTTACACGACGGTTCTTCGGAGGAATCGGGTCTTGAACCTGAAACTCTCCGAGGCCGAGACCTTACCACCAGGCCACCGTGCCCCTCTACGGAAATATTAAAAACCAGTATTTATTAAAGTTTGACTTCGGCAGGATGATAATAGGGTGGTATCTGAGCTAACAATACTTTCTTCAGATTTCCACACCATATAAATGGGAGTTACGTGAGTAGAGGAAATGGACATCAATTACACTTACCAGAAGATTTTGGATAGATTTGGGTCTCGAACCCATGGCTCACCGATTCTGAAATCGAGACTTCCACCATAACATTGCTTTTTCATCATTGAAAAGAATATATTTCTAAATTTCTAAGACAGCCCTAATCTTCTAAAATATATTTCTAAGGATATGCAACTTAAAATAAATGAAATTTGTTCAACAGAAAGAAAAAAAAAAAAAAACAGTTGAATTACCACTTGGTGAAAGGTACACTAGAATGGCATTTCGAATTGTCCATCAATGCTTAAGGAATGAATATATAATAAAATAAAACCTAAATTTTACGTTTTATGAGATTTTAAATCCATAATTAATGTTTTTATGATTACTTCCATTTATAACGATTTGCATATTTTGTTTTAATGCATAAACGTTTATGATATTTTTTATTTTTTTAAAATATAATTCATTTTTATTTGCCAAATTTATATTTCTAATAACGATAAATGGAACTGAATTTTATATCCATAAATCGTCAAAACGCAAATCCTAAATATAGCATTGGATGAAAAGGAATCTAATGATATCGAGAAGAAAAATAATTTTATTGAAACTGGGATATTTTTTTAGTTTCGATTAAGGGACTGGTGATGTCTCTGTGTAGCAACTAAATTAGTCAGGTAAACCTAAATTTGCATTTTGACTATAGAACCTAAGGATCATTGTCATAGGATAATGAACCCTCATTATGACGTTTCTTTACTTTTTCATTCATTAGGTTTTCTTTCGCCTTCATTGAACAAGATTATTTTCATTTGATTCGTTATCAAAACAAAGACTAATTCGAGTTCTTTTCTGTAGCTTATCAAATATTCTTCTGTTTTAAATTTTAATACCACTGAATTAGAGTCATTTATTTGATGTGTACTTTTACAAATAGACAGTTAAATTTCATGACATTTTATGGAGAAAAAAACCTTTCTTTTTCTGGTATTACAGAATTAACTTCAATTTAAAAATAAAATAAAGTGCATTAAACAGAGGGTAGATAAATTTTTTTTGTTAGATGAAATAAAATATCGGAAATATATATGATCAAAAAGCCCCATGAGTCTGGTTTTTAAAACTTATATTGTTTCTGAGAGAAAAACTGGACGAAATTTCATTTGAATTCTGAAGAAAATATTTTAAAGATTTCCACTGAAGCGGCACGCTCTATTAGGTAGTTAAGACATGGTTACTGGTTAGCAAAATATTGGCTTAGATTGTTTACAAGAGTCAAAGGTGAAATATAATATTCATTCCTTGAGTAACATTTTGATTAAAATATTGCATTTAGTTGAACTGACACTTATATGATGTAGCGGAGACACAATGGCCTTGAGTTAAAAATTAAGATAAAAGAATCGATAGTTTTTTATATTATTTAATGCAAGATCCACCTTCATATTGAGTTGATATAATAATAACCAATACCTGATCTGTCCTGTGTTTCATTATCTGATTGTTGTGGTGTGGAATTCCGATTAATGATTTGCAGATTCAAATTTTCGCTTCTGCATCTGATCACGTTTCAGAATTGCGAGATATATTCTAATTAACCAAGAGTAGATTCAAAACAGTATGTTAATTGTCTAAATCAGCAAATCAACCCACGATATAATAAATACATGTAAAGAGTTTATAACAAAAACTGCTTTCTAAATATACATTAAAATAATAATTTTGGTTGAAGAACTAAATTCCGTTTTAAAGAATCTTCCATTTTATGCTTGATAGAAAAGTATTTGGATTTTCTATTGTGCCTACGGCTTCTATTTTACAAGCTTTTTAAACTAAGAAAGAATAATATTTCTAACAAGCGATTAAAGAAGCCTTTATCCTAAGGTACAAATGTCACTCTTATTCTTTTCCTTAAGGGTAGCATTATTTAACTGCCTACTTTCTTTCAAAGAATTAAGAAACCGTTGGCATTGTTTTATCTTGTCTTTGACATAAACTTTAATTCTGCTTGCGGCTGCAATTAAATTGAAGCATTGAGTTTCATGCTCAAAGAATTTTTAAATTCATGTTTTGGAACATAACTCAACAGATTCGGCAGATCATTAAAATTCTGGAACCAACATAATATTAATTAAGGTTTCCAGTGGGGAAGGGGTAGTAATGATAAGAAACTTTAAAGGACAGTTTTCAATTTGGTCGGTGGGAAGCATCACAGAAAAGGTTCGAAGAGAACTTTTTGAATTATAAAAGACGATTTTCAAGCTACTCTATAACTTTTCTTTGAAGAAAGCTGTTCCAATATTTTGTTTTTTTAAAAGAAATACCTCTTTTATGCAATGACTTTGAAAAATTTCTTTGGATTAAAAATGCTAGATAGTTTAGATTTTTAATATCTATTTTAAAATCATGAAGCTGAGGATAAGATTTAAAGAAAATTAAAATAGTTTATATTGAATTTAAGAAAGGTTTATTTTTTCAAGTTTATTCATTTCCATATTCCAGCATTTGAATAGAAAATTGGCTTTACAATAAGAAATACTACAATATTCAAAAATAATATGAAATTACATTTTCAGTATTATAAAAATAGACTTAAACACATAACATAAAGCTAAGCAGTCTAAAAATACGTATTTTATTTTTTTAGCGAATATTGATCGAAAACTTAAATGGTATTCTGATGAAAAATCATACTATCTATAAGAAAAATCAAACTACGAAATGCTTTTAAAATGGTATTTGACTGTGGTAATACAACTGTTTTGATTTTTCAAACCATTTACATTATTCGCAGACAGTATTTATTATTTAAAACACTTTTAGCAAATTTTGTATATAATATTTAGCAATTTTAAAAGCATTTTTTGATCATGGTTTAATGCATTTGAAAAAATGCATTAAACCATTTATTCAAGTCCTTGAGCTAGGGACTGATTTAAGTTTAATGTATGTAGGTAGTCTGCATTTGGGATAAAGCTAAGTGAAAACTGTTCCACATTTGTTTCAATTTGTGGCTAAGGTTCACATAGGTCTGCCAATTTTTAATTCAAATAATTTTCACTATCATAATAGAACTCACAACCTTCTTAATCTGACTCATGTTAATAAGGTACTTAACTATCTAGGCCTCTTGTGGACAGACTGCATTTTATATATATTTTTAAGATGCACCATTTGAGTTTAGATAAAAACAATATTTATAAGAAATAAACAAATATTCTGCATGATAAATTAATATGTCCCAGTAACTTTCTAAATGATTATATACTATGTTTCTCTATTTTGTCTTTGTAACCTATTTCAATAATGAAGGGAAATATTCAGATATCATCTATACATATCAACATTCCTAGCTGCATTATACAATAACTTTTTCTATAAATAACTCTCTCAGTGATATTAAATGCTAAACATCAGATTTCTCTATTGAATTTCTTTGAGATATAATACCAAGAATTCCTTTGTATTCGGAAAAGAAATACATACAAATATAGATGTTTGCGCATCTTATGCACTCCTTCCAGATCCAATATTTATTCTAAAAACTCTGAATAAAGTTTCAAGATTTTATCACTGAGAAGTGAAAATTGTCAATATTGACTGTACAACAACCTACACCAATACGCGCTAATCTTTACAGTAAATAATTTACTGCTTTATATTTCATTGTAAACATCGTATCATATTTCGTTTTACTATAAAGCATAAAACCAAAAATACATCGAAACAGAGATGTCTACGAATCCAATCGCACTCCCTCCTGAGCCAAATATAAATGCTTTTCTTTTGGAAAATGATTATGACAAAAGTCTGGCAAATCCTTTCTCATAAAGTATATTCTCAAGAGTACTATGAGTTCGTCTAGGAGGGAAAAAAAACATCTGTTTGCTTCTTTAAATTGTAATTCCAGTTGCTGAGACTGAAGCTCAATAGCTCTCCTTTCAAAACAAGAAAACGATGATTGTTAGAGATAAAACTAGATCTTCGACTTCGAATGTTCGTTGTAACCAACACTTGATATTTTTGTCTGAATTACCGAGATCTGTTTCTTTTGACTGCATACTTTCGTGTGTATTTGGCATTATATTTCGTAATCATGGCAAAAAATGTTTCATCGATTAAAGTAACAAGAGAATAGTTCACCTCTTTTATGTCTGAAAAATAACAACAAATAGTGGAAGATATGTAACAACTTGATAGTGAGTTCCTTTATTTACGTTACGGTTGAAGTAGTAGATTCGATTAATAGGAATAGTTTCTGTTATTACTCGCACTAAAATCGATAATTATTTACAATAAAGTAATTATAATAAAAATAAAGTAATGACAGTAAAGTAATTAATAATAATTAATAAAATAATTAATGACTAAATAATTATTAACAATAAAATTAAATATCCTATTAATATGAATAATTATTAGTTATTATTAATATTAACCGCGGTTATTTTTAATAATAATCAATTAATTGTATTGACCGTGACATCTATTTGTGATAAAAAAAGAACAGGCCTACACTTAACAGAATACTTAAAAATTTTA
The DNA here is from genome assembly GCA_026543865.1 of Argiope aurantia. Taxonomy (NCBI): domain Eukaryota; kingdom Metazoa; phylum Arthropoda; class Arachnida; order Araneae; family Araneidae; genus Argiope; species Argiope aurantia. The sequence continues at coordinate 917,862 of JAPMOR010118671.1, read as the reverse complement.
TCACAAAAACGCCTGTTTATTTTATATTTTTTGGTGGAAAGCTTTACTTTGCATAAAAACAGAAATAAATATCTTAATCATTGAAGACTCTAATAAAGTTAGTTGTGTAAATGGATGATTGGAATTAGATTGAAGGGATTACTTGCTTTTTTAATGCTTTTCTGATACAGTGCAAAAAGAAAGCAATATTTTCAAATATTTTGTTTTTTTTAGTACTAAACTATCTCATTTAAATGGATTTAAATTACTATCTTTTCTATAATTTTTTTTCTTACAATTCAGTGCACGCATTTCAAACTCATAGAGAACATTGTTTCGTAATTTGGTTCAAAACTGTCACTTAATAATGGTGAAATGTTAAGATGAAAACAAACATTTCTGGAATGTCTTAATATGTAACACTTTTATTGCCCGAAATTTCAAAAAAGGCACATTTTATAAGATAATTTGCAGCCAACTGTAAACATTATGAAAGGTGTGATAAAATTAGTAAATTATGCAAAATATCCCCAAAGTGATAGAAAGAGACAATTACTGTTCCATTACTTTTTTTAATTTCAACCAATTGTTTAGTTAGTTTATTTTATCTAAAATTAGCATGGCTATTAAAAAAGTATTTCCACATTTTAGTTTAAAGGTCATTAAAAAATTAATGCAGAAATAATTAAATTCAAATAAGAGAAGTTATCAAAATCAGTTTTAAATGATTGTTTGGTTTACATGCAGAGTTTCTGAAATAATTTGGAGCAATCTTTTGCAATCGATGTCATTTCAACTAACAAAGACAAACTAATTATTTTACTCGTAATAAATTTCTTACAGCTATGCTGTATTTGTTGCTTCAGAAATAGCTGTCTGCTTAGGATTAGCAAAAATAATAACGAGTTATTGAATCTCCAGCAAGTCAGCAGTTTTTACCTTCCCATTCAGGCGATTGTGTGATGGTGACTCAACACGCTTGTTGTGAAAGAGAACATAGATTTAAGGTCAAAATAATGTCAATGTGATATTGGCATTCAGTGATAATGAAACTTGTTGAGTCTCCTACATTTGTTATTTGTTATCTGTTTGGAGCTATTGATCAAAGGAAGAGATTTTTTCAGCTCTGATGAGTTTCTCATCACTTTTATTAAAATGGTATGGAAATGTCATTAAGACAAGAATTTCAATTATAAAATTTCTTATAATAGTATATATAACGAATATGATATGCTAATTAAACAATTAACTTATTTTATTTATTATCGGAGCTTACAAGAAATATAACTATGCAAATTAGCATATCTAATGACGATAACGAATTGATGAAATTTAATGCAAGAAGCACAATTACAAAACTTAAGGAAGAATCTTAATTATGCGATCTTATACAAGACACGTAATTATGAAAATTTATTCAAGAAAAATAATAAATGTATTTAGCGTAAGACGCATAATAATGCTCTGTTAATTAAATTTAAGAAAATGGTTTTCTTTTGGTACAGAATATTGAAGATATTAAGAAGATTTTATTTTTCCTTGAAAAGAGTAAGTTCTTATATACAATTTAACTTTCTATTATTAGTTAATTTATATAAAAATAATTAATGAATGGAATAATTAATTTATTACCGATTATAAATGACTTTTAAGTTATTTTATGGAACAATCAGGCATTTCACCAAAGAATAGAATTTTACATTTTAATGATAATGATACAGCATATACTCTCATGACTGATGTGAAAATGTATTTTAAAAGCAATTTGTATTTTTCATAGTTCGTTTTTATTATATTACTTTTCCATAAAAGTCTTCAGATGGTAAATAATCATAAATTATATCAAACAGATACATTTATCTTTTTAAGGAATTTTCATAAACTTCTAAACCCATCTAACTAATGACTTTAAAGATATCTACGGTATCTACAATAATAGTGTGGCTTTCTTTTCATAATAAAGAAAAATAGAGCCACCAAAGTGCATCTACTCCATCGCGCTCTCTTTTTAACATAAAAAGACTTTGCAAAAATAAAACGGATCATTTTTTAAAATTATGAAAATAAATTTTTTTCTTGCGAACTTTAGAGTGGTTTAAATTAAGGAAATTTATGTTAATAACGAATCCATATTCTGAAAGAATGGAATAATATGGCTAAGTACATATAAAAATATTGATTATTTTTTTTCTTTAATATATGAAGCAGCATTAGTTAGTAAGATTATTTTCATGTATATATCAAATGTTCTAAAACTACATTTATGAATTTTCTAATTAAATATTCTCATAATGCATATTTGCATAAATCAAACGAATCATTTTTGATAATTATGAAAATTGATTTTTCTTCTTGCGAACTTTAGAGTGGTTCAAAATCGTGAAATTGATGTTAATAACGAATCCATATTCTGAAAGAATAGAACAATATGGCTAAATATATGTAAAAATATTGATTATTTTTATCTTTAATATATGAAGCAGCATTAGTTAGTAAGCTTATTTTCATGTATATATCAAAACTTCTAAAACTACATGGATGAATTTTCTAAATAAATATTCTTACAATGCTTTTTTAATGATCCATATTTATTTTTTTACCAAATGAGCTAACTTTGATCAATTATTGGTACATGACAGAATATTGCCTGATTTTTTAATATTTAATGTCTCGAAGAAGTGGAAAAATATTAAAAGATTCAGAAATACAAATTCTTATGTTTTACTTAGTATGTAATACATAAATTTGAAATTGTATTGATTTTTCAATGAAAATCAAACAATTGTGTACAATATAACTAGAAAACTACAACTTTCTTTGAACGGATTTAGATATTTCACCCATTAAGTAAGAAAAGAATCTAGAAGAATATTAATTGCCATTTCTTAAAATCATAAATAAAATAGATATCAATGTTTTCTTCATGGTTTGGGCGGAAGCCAAAAGTGAGTGTGAGGTTAATTGAATCTGAATCTGTCTCCGTGATTCTTTAAATTCTTAATTCTAATACTCAAGAAAAATGGGAAAGATTATTATATCTTTAAAAATAAATGAAGCCAAAAGATATAAAAATAAAGCGAGAACGTGTTGAATCTCACGAAATTTTTGGAGATGATTTTTTGTTTTCATTTCTCCACAGAGTTTTTTTTTTGTTGGCTTTTCAGATTAAGTTTCAGTTCTGGCTTGAAGTTAGTTGTGATATCACTGAAAGCTTTTTTTCTTCCTATCTCATGAAGAAGAGCTTAGTTGTTGTACTCTTTTGGACGATGCGCTGATTTTCCAGAATAATACATCGTTGTTGTGGTGGTTCTTTTATTTTGTAAAATTAATGACACAGATTGAAGCTATATTAATGCCAGCTAGGAGCAGATATCCTAATCCTGAACCTTAATCAGATAATGATAACAATACCTGAGCTGGCAGGTTATTTTTGAAACTATTGTGTGACACCATTGAGAAAGAGGTGATGCCAGAACAGATTCATCTAAATTATATGAAATTAATGCACAACCTTTCTCAAAAAATTATTTTTATATTTTAACCCCGATTTGTTTGATTTTATTATATGTGTTGTTATTTTAATGAGGTAATAGGTATCATATATTTTTTTATTACCTTGCTTCAGAATTTTTTGTTTGTGATATGTACCTCTTCATTGAATATACCTCTTTGCCTTGCTTTAGATTATAACAATTATTTTGCATTTTATGTGGATGTTATACCTGAAAACTAATACTCATTTGATATTTTGATAATTTTATACCATTTCCGATTATAGTATAGTGTATGTTTGGCACATTGTGGTCAAAGCATAATTTTTTCGCAGTTAGTATTTCATACCCTTTATATCTTTGGGGGAATCGAAACTCGAACTGCAATTATCTTATGACGGTTCTAAGAATCCGTCATCAGATCACCATGACTTAACAGCATGGTTCGCACCATTTTGACTTTCTGCCAAGTGACATGCACTACATTTAACCTGGTGCTACACTTTCAAACATTTCACTATATTACATGAAAATGCCTGTTTAGTATCCGTATTTTAAGAAAACATATTCGCTGGATTATATATTTCCTTCCATCACGAATCTGGTTTTACTTTTTCTTTCTGAAGAGATAAGAAAGCGGCGTTCTCAGACCAAAAGTAATATTCAAAAAGCAGTATTCTCACATGGCTTTTTAAGAAGTGCTTTTCTAATCTTATGTTTTGCATATTTACGAATAAGTGAGATCAAGAAAATTTTTTCAATGTTTTTAAATCTTCGAAATTTTATTAAAATCTTTTAGAAGTTTTATATTTTCAGATTATAATGAATATCATCAGAGACAATTTATGAATAGAATTATTACATTATTGCTACCAATGGTAGAAGAAAACTTACTATTAAATTTTGTGAACAGAAATATGTTTTCAATTTAAAAGAAATTCCCCTTTTCTAAAAACAATGTACAAGTGAATAATTTCAAAGGGAATAGATTACGCAGGAAAGTTTCTTATTTAAAAACGCAGTTAGGAGAAATATTTGAAACCTTAATACTGAAAGGACAAAAGCTTTTTCTGTACAATAAAGAGCATTCTACATTAAAGAACTCTTTTACTACTGTCCTTTTAATTAATAAAAAAATGTAAGTTCCGCTGCCAAAGGCAATGCAAATATTTTTCAACATTATTCATCGTTGTAGGCAAATGTTTTTTAAAACAACCTGTTTAAAAATACCTACAGCTAAAATAAGGGGAGAATATACATATAACAATTTGTTGCTAGGTTTCTTAAATAAACGTTTCAAATTACTCACTAACATAAAAAAAAAATTTAAACAAGATAAAAAGATTAAAACTATACTGCAATGCGATACATAAAACACAATTTAAATTTTGCAAATTATTCTTAAAATTTAGTTACAACATCATGTAAGGCCATATAAGGAAGTCTATTTCTTTAAAAAAAATTTCATGAGCGTTACTCTAGTAAAAAGTGGCTTTATTTGGATGTGCGTTAATGGCTTTTTTTTATTGCTCAATGATATGGAAGTACAACATTCCTCTGCCTCTATGGTAACAATCTGTTTTTTGATAATAAAAAGAATCTTATGTCGAGGTATCAGCAAGGTATAACAAATATTTAGATAATATTTCATGCCTTAATTCCCAGGAAAAAAAAACCCTAACATTTTCTAAGTCTTTGTGAGACATGGTAGATTTAACAAATATATTAGTGATATTTTCGCGCCATTTTTTTCAGTGCAATATATAGAAGAGTAATTTTTGACGAGCTGTCGTTTGAAATTAATTTTATATACATTACTATATTCTTTATTTGTCCTTTCTTTTATGAAAATCCGTGCATCGAAAGGAAAGATTTCATAAATGTCTGTATAATTTACGATTACTGCGCTTTTATGTCGATAAAATTTTGATAATTTTGCAATTATTACATATTTAATGATAGAAATTTATTCATTAACTTTAATAGACCGGAGAATAATTTTTGATGAAATGTGGCTTAAGATTTATGTTTGGGTACATTCTCCTATTTCTTTTCTATGCTTTAATATTACGATAAAAAACTGAACTTCAGAAAAATGTTACGTTTACAAATTTTTGATTCATTTGTAATTGAATCTTCTGAAACAATTGAATTTTCTATGTAAATGTCTGGATTCATCTTGCATAAAAATAAATTTGAATTGAAATTTCTGAAATTTTCAACTTTATGCTATCTGTAAGGTGTCTACAAAAACGGAGCTTTCTTTAAGTTATAATAAAAAAATCAGATTTTGACTCTAGTAATTTCATATCTCCAGTTCGCTTTCCTTTAGGTATGCAAACAGATTTCGTCTTCCGATTTAAAAGAAAAGTTCTTCGCTCATGAACCTGATTGGTAAACATTAATATGTCTTTCGAGAAGATAATCATTTGACTAAATAAGGATTACCTAAAGATAATCGCTGAAAGGAAATGGCAATAGATCAGAAAATGAGGAAATTCATTTACTATTATAGTGAGCTACTAAGTTCTTATCACAGACTAACTTAAACAAATCTATGGTTATTAATACTGAATTTGAATACAGTTTAACAAGAAGTAAAAATAACCAGACAAAATTTAACCTATGAATTTTAAATTGCCTTGAAAGTATCTTAAAATTCTTTTATTAGTTGACATTTTCACGAGAGAAAAAAAATTAATTATCTGTAGTTTCTAGCTTTTTATATATGTAACATAAAGTAAAATGGGATAATGTTTGAGAAAGTTTTGGCGTTTTTGTTTGACAATAAAATAGAAAATCATTCGATATTGATTAAACATATTTGTGTCGGCTTTTATACATGATAAAAGAATGAAAACGCTCTGAAAATTCGAAAATTAATCATATTGAAAGATGCGTGGGTTGGTGTTTTTATGCACTTTTGCCTTATTTTCAATATATGGAATATAAAAAAGCAATTTAACGAGCAATTCTTTCGTAGTAATATAAAATTATTTTTAAAAAGTAGTATAATTTATTTTCATGATTAGATTTATTTTCATGGTGATTTCTTGCAGTAATTTAAAAAATAATTGAAAAATTCATGAATGATTTCACTCTTTATAATGAAAATTAATATTTAAATTCTAACCTTTACTATTAAGCTTGATTTAAAATGCAAATATATTTTTTTCGTGATTATTTTCTTAATTTAAACGTCTTTGGTATTATTTAAATGTCATTCTGAAAATTCTATTTACTGAATGTGAAAACCATTTTAATGCATATTTTATTATTTATTATAGTATCGAAAATTAAAATACTGTTTTATGTTTAAATAATAAACGATGTTTTATTATTTAAATATAAAACATCGTCTTAACGCTTTACGAAAGATGTTTAAGATTATCATATCTTAAATAAACTATTTAAATCCATTATACAATTTAAGGCAGAAGACTCGTAGACAATACTACATTAATTCAACGCGGGTTTTAGAATATCTGAAAGAAATCGTAACAAGAATAAAATGAGAACTTACCTTTGTTTTTCTTTTTCCTATTCATGAAAGGCATCTTAAAAAGCTTCAGTTTGAACTAGAATAAAGAAATAAAAGAATTTAAAACATTTGTAACCACATTTTGCTTCAAAGAAATAACAATGAATTATTATGTAAATCTTTCTTCTATAGCGACGATTTGTATTTGAAATAATACTCTCAACTATTAATAATATATGACAATTGTTTAAGATAAGTTATAGCTTAAAAAAAGTTACATTTTATTCTCTGGGAAATAATAATTATTTTCTTATTAGACAAAAATAACGGCCATAGAAAATCTGTAGAATATCAAAGATAGTCAGAAAATTTCTAAGATTCTAATTTTCTTAACGTTTTGAACAAGACTCAAATCTGATACAAAAGAAAATGGGCGAATAGTTTTCCAAATTTTAATTCAAACTCAATCATATAATAACGAGATAAAGCCTGATTTTAAATCGGACTTCCTATATAATCTCATTGAAAATAATTTTTTTTAAATCTTGAAATTTTCTTTTAAAAACATTTAATTATATATTTGAGGATGAATAGTTAAATTGAGAAATATATTTTGTAATTTAGTGGAGAAAAAATTCGTTATAAAAAATAAGCCAAATTGAATTTCTGATATCTATTGAAAATTTTCTATAACTGAATTGAGAATTAAAAATTAATTTCAGAAGAAACAAGCACTATAAAGGGAGAAAATCACTTGATATAACCGTAATATTAGATATGATAAAAATGAATAAAAGTAAAACAAAATATGTCAAAAAGTCGAAAAGGGGATCAACAGTTGAATTCTATGAAATAAAGCGGTCTACTTCCTAAAATGTTTATTATTTGTATACATTTTTTTATGCAGTGATGTGGTTTTTTAAATGTTGGCCATGGATAAAAGTTTATTCATCATGTTTTCACCATTATTTACCACTTGCACAGAATGAAGTAGGATTATTTATGGTAATTGGGAACGATTTTTGCAGCCTTTTTTATTTTCTTTGATATACGTTATGGTCGTGGTGGCCTAGTGGTAAGGTCTCGGCTTTAGAACCGGAGGGCTTCAAGTTCGAGATTCGATTCCACTGAAGAGTCGCCGTATAAGCCGTTCTGGTGCACGTTAAATCCGTCGGGGTCGAAGTCCTCTAGCTGGTGTGGTGTGGAAATTTGGAGAGCTTGGTGCCAACTCAGGTATCGTCCTCGCCATCTGACCGCGGTTCAGAATTGCGGAGTTCATCCAAAAATAGCTCTAGTGTTGCTTTAAAAAAATGAGACTAACTAAACTAAACTAAATTTCATTATAAATTATGTGAATGCATATACATGTTATGGAATCTCCCTAAACAATGCCTTTTTTCGAATTAATTTATTTATAAATCAGTCTAAGTTATAGCGACGCTCATAATTATAATAGTATGTTCCCAATTATCCCTAAGGAGTAATTAGCAATACTTATTTGGTACTCTAATCACAGTAACGAATTGAGTTGAAGTGAATACAGTTAAAATGATAAGAAACTTCTGCTTATAGTTTCAGAATTTATTTTGCCGCCCATTCTAAACTAGTCCAGGTAATGCTTTTTTTTATTGTTTTTGAATTAAACCGTGTTCTGTTTCATGGAATATCGAATATAAATTATCACAATTACTTTATACGTTAAATTTGGTGTAATTTAAAATTATTCTATTCCCAATTTTATCGGGAAAATTCGGAAAATAAATCTTTATAAAAACAGAAATGAATCTAATGAAATATGAGACTCCAAGACTTAGTCCGCACTTTAAAATGAAAATCCAAGACTTAGAAACGCACTTTAAAATGAGTAGGGACTAGTTGTTAAATTTAGTAGTAGAAAGTACAGCTCACTTCAAATAAAGCGCTCAATTTATTATTCAACTCATTTTTTCCTGAAATTTATACTATAGTAAATATTCTACTTCAGATATAGGATTTGATTGTATATCGTCTATCTGATTCTCAGAAATTCAAAATTCACATTATGCTCCAAAAATTTGTTTTAGTCATACTGGTGCTTTTCAATTTTGTCGAAATATATTAACAACCATCAACTCCATCAATCCCTAAGACTTACGAATAACAGGTTCTTCACCACCTGTTTACATTCTAGTACAACATAATCGATCAGAATGCACATATTTTCAGAAAAATCATTCCTAAATGATTCCGAGATAAATTACTTCCATATTTTCTCCACAAACTTTGTTTCTTATTGAAAGGAATCAAAATCTTCATCTTCAGGTTCCTCTCTCAGGGTGACATTTTTTCTTCCTCCATGGCAGTTTTCTTGACATCAAACATCTCAAATATTTATTAATAACAATTTTCATTTGCAATAGGTAATATACTATATACGAATCATATGATAGAGTCCACAAAAATGTCAGTTGTTAATTTAACTTAAAATGATGATCATTTTTGACAGTACGGAATGGTGTCGTATTCCTAGATTTAATATCACTTCCTATCAAATAATAAATTATTCCAAATGCATAAAAAATAAGAGGTTTTTATTACTATGAAAGCCTGTTTCCAATTACTCCAACATGAAAGTTGTAAGAGGTAACTAAGAACACAATGCTGTTCCTGAAGACTAACTGTAAGTACAAGAGTGAAAACTGAATCTTATTTGTATTCTTTAGATTGGACGGATCCTAAAAATATATAATTTTGCAGCTTACGTTGTAAATAACCAATGCAGTGAATGAATAATGATACTTAAAAAGTTTTTATTTCACTCTTTTTAATATTAGAAAATAGCATCAAAAAATGCTGGAAAGTTTCGTTTGTTTTCCTCTAGAGTGTCTTAAAGAAGCCGCATTTTTCAAGACTTCACCGACGCATACTGTAGTCACCATTCCCAATTACACATTGCTCAAAATTATTCTCCCTAATTCTTTAATAATTTTTTTAAAGTTAATATAGCTTGATGTACCCAAAAAAGACGATTTTTTTTCAATATCTAGCATTCAAATCTTTCATAAATAATATTTGAAGCGTCTGTTATTCGTCTGTTTATTAAATTCTTTATCAGTACTGAAATAAAATTCAAGAGTTTGGAATAATGAACTATTTGTTTAGATTCAGGGATTGAATTTACCAAGAAAGGGTGCAGGCTACAATCGGTAACTAGGGTGAGTTTCATTGCATCTTCTGAATTAGGAGAATTATTGATTTACTTTGAAGATTTAAACCCGGAGGAAAGGTTTTTTCCAAGATATAAAGTAGTCTTCGAATTTGACTTTGTTATAGATTTCTTTTTTTTTTTTTAAACTTTTTTAGCAAATTTGAAATCAGGATAATCTTGTTACCAGAAAATTCTTCACAAACAGGAACATAATAACGTTTCTTTATTAGAGAAATAATTAAGAGTGGTTGTAGGATTTTATAAAGAAGAGAATAAGAAGTAGAGGATGTGGATTTAGAGATTGTTTACGCACTTTTTGTTAAAAGTATTTCTGTTTACTGCAGATGCATATATAGGTTTATGTTAAGCGTCCAAACTTAAAGTTTCGTTTAGATTAGTGCAATGATTTTTTTTTACTACGTTTTCTTCTTTTTCAAACTTCCAGAAAAGATACAAATTTGAAAAGAAGTATGATTTCCTTTACAGTTCATGCTACTTTCTTGTGGAGTGCTGTCATGAGAACTATCATCATGTAATGGATGATAATGGGAGCAAGTTAGTGTATGAGTATTTCAATTGACTAAAATTCTAACAATTATCATTAAAAAACTTTAGAAATAAGACCCTTTAATACCGGTTTTATATATCTTGCTTTAATAAACTGCTATAATTTTCAGAAGTAAAACGTTAGTAATTGCAGTTAAGGCGCCGTCTGCTTCTGTATATAGAAATGAGGCATATATATCTTATATTTTGACTTCAAAACTACAGGGTAGTTATAAATAAAGTTCAAGTGTTTGAAAGACATTAGAAGTAAAACTATTTGTGTTTTAAAGAAACTTGATATTTTTTATATTTACAGCATGGGGAAAGGAGCTATGGACGCTTTTTATCGACATACTCTTTACATTATCGATAGGTGTCGCTTTTTATAGGCATTGCTTTATACATTGGAATTATAACATTTTTTTTTGTTAAAATATATGAAATAGATTATTAAATATTTGCTCAATATGTAAGCTTTTAAGTCAAATCAAATGCTGCAGACGCAAGAAAGTATGGTCCACAGTAACAGCTAATTTTTTCTATTGAATTTATAGGACATATCTAGTAATACTGCTTTTTAAATCTAAACAGAGTTAGGTTTTCTCTTATAGACATGGTCTTTTAAATATTCCCACAGCTAGAAGTCTCAAGGATTCAAATAAGGTGAATGGAATGGCCAAACATTTCGGAAACATCTGCTAACTATAAGATCCTCACTAAAACTTTGGTGAAGCAATTGTTTAACAGATTGAGAAATATGAGGTGGTGTTCCATCTTTTATAAATATTGTTGAATTAGGCAGTTTCTTTCTTGCAAAGCAGGGATCATATTATTTTCTAGACTTTTACTATGATTAGTGCCTGTTACGGTATAGAAAAACATCCCTGTTGGTATAAGACTTTCGAAAAGAAAAAATAGATCAATATTAAATTCAGCAGTCATACCCCAACAAAGTGTTACAAGCGTTAAATGCAAGGATTTCCCAAAAACAGCATGCAGGTTGGATGAGCCCCACCTAATTATAAATAATTATAACCTAACCTAATTATAAATAACGTAGTCTGGAATTCAGTGAATCGCGAGATACAGAATTTTCATCGCTTCGGGAAAAATATCCTGTTAAAGTATTCATGGGTGAAGGTCATTTTAATCTTTTTACTTCGAAATATTCATTACCAAGAATTAATTTACAATAAAATAGTCAAAATACTGTGAAATTCAATGAACATTTAAAAGCCAAGTAAAGCTATTACGGGTCTTATTTTCTGATGAATCTATGGAATTTTCTAGAAATCCGAGGAAACAAAAGGCTGTGTCTCCGTTTCAATTAAAGAAAAGTATGTGCTTAAAGTGGGTTAATGTAAACTATTTAATTATGTTTTACACTGTATAAGAATAATTTATCAGAGATTTTATCGTCAAGGACAGAACTTTAAGAATGTAATTTTTGTATTTCTCTTTATACAGCTGATGGCGAATCTAAAATGTCGCCTTGATAGCTGAAGTGGTTAAAGTACTTAAACACTGAGTATGTCCAAAGTCGCATTCTCAATGGGACAGTTTACCAAGTGGTCCCAAAATGAAGATAGAATAAAATATACTGCTAATTTCTTGGACTTTAATTAAAAATATTCGAAATTACATGTTTTTTAAATGTATAATTTAATTATTGTCGAATCGTGGGGTTTTTTTTTGCACAAGATGAATTAAATTTTTATTATGTGATCTTCTTTATTCACATGTGTTTTCCTTAGTATCTTTTTGGTCTCTGAACTAAAATTCACCATAAAAATGATTTACATGATATATTTTCATTGATAGGAATACAGAAATATTGATCGCGAAACGTGGAAATTGCAAATGATTATCGATGGAAATTATTTTTGATAGGGCATGATCTTAATATATGCTTTCATTTTATTTATCTTTTGTCATGTTTGTAATGACAAAATTAAATTTTGTAATCGAATGTTATCTCATTTTTTGATGTATTAGAGTTCTGAGTTTTGTACTGCTAATAAAAATTGCATTATTTTTTAATTGCAGAACATGATTATAAGTTAATTAATTAATTTTAATAAATTTTGAATGCAAGTGAGTGGTGATTTTAGCAGAGAATTTTAAAAAAAGGAGAGGTTATTTATAAAAATTAGAAAATAACATAAAATCTTAAAAAATATATAGTTTTATTTGTGTAGGTAGAAACTCATTTTTTCACTTAAAAAATGAAAGAAGAATTCCAAATAATTTTAATCACATTTATAATATATTTCTAGTTTCTAATAAAAAATTGGGAGCAGTCTTACTTTTTATATTTATTATGGCTGGTTTCCTTACACAAATGTTCAAAACTAGAAAATGATCGATTCTACATGTTTTATCTTTTTAATAATATCTCAGATCTGCTTATCACAGATTAACTAACGAAATTTGTAGCAGAGTGCTTGAGAAATGAAAAATATATATTATTTGCAGTACACTTGGGATATAAATATACAATAACCTTTGAAATTTTGTTTTCTTGCCAAACAGATTCACTAACAGATTGAAACATATTCACTGATAATAACAACAAGAAATATAGTACTAAATACAAAATGAAAAAAATGCCGAAATAAAATATTAGAATTAATCTTTAATTCGGGCCGCGTTAGCGCAAAAATAAAATAAATTGAGCGCCCCAGCTCATAGATATATGTTAATTATGCATGCTTAAGTTTATTCACACAACGATAAATCAATAAATACAAAACATAAGAAAAGAAACTTCATTCATTTTCGAAAGACCAAAACAAAAGTTGGATGACGCATCCGAATATGATATAGGCCAAAAGGACTGGGGTATTTTAAATTCCGCCTAGCGTTGCAAATGGCTGTGGACGATTATATATATATATGCTGATTTTTTCTATGATTACAGTGTAATTTAATTCGTACAGATGGCATAGATGCTTTACATGTAGATTTAATTCATGTTTGGACACCTTTCATACCGTATAAACATTAGAGATTTTCTTTTTTCGCATCATCGACTTTAAGAAAATTTCACTTAAAATATTCTACAATTACTATAATTTTTACAAGCCTTCAATATCTATTATTTTGTATATTTCAAAATGAAATTACAAATTATTATAAATAAGAATATAACTCGAATAACATGGATTATAATAATTTTCTTGAAAATAAATGCTTGACAAAATCATCTGAAATTCAAAACACTATTGGACAGTTCGAGAAGTCATGCTCTTTAGATTAAATTTAACTCCTCAATATTTTTGAAACAGCCAGAAAGTACCCAAATTCTTTTAAAAGAATGCTTCATACTGTTGCCAAAATTATGATAAAAAAATAATTATACTTAATTATTAGACATTTAAAGTATTTTAATTTTACATAATAATGCTATATATACACTGGATACCAATACATTATATATACACTGGAAACCGACGGAAACAATAAAATTTAGATTAAAAAATCCATAATTCTTAAGGAGTTTCTTTTTTAATGGGTCTTCTCCTATTAATTGTTAATATTCTGTCATCATGTTTATTCAGCATAACAATCTGCAGAAAGAATCTGCTAAAAAGAAATCAATAAAATATTTAAAAAATAAGATTTTAAAGATTTAGATCTTTTGTTAAAATAAATAATGGTTGGTCCATTTTAGACTATTCTAGAAACATCACAACATATAAAATTTAAAAAGTTCTGATTTCTAAATTTATTCAACTTGACGTTTGTTACATTTTAAGCATTAATCATCTAGACTTTTCTCATAGCAACTCTGACGAAACTTTCATTTTATATTCTACATTCGTGTATTAATTATGGCCCAAAGACTTCTAGAACTTCTGTAGTCGAAGATAAATTTCCTTCCGAAGCAAATTATTATGGTCCGTTAAAGCGATTATTGCGGCATCATTATTCCCTGATATTGTTTCGTTGTAATTATTCCTTTTGCAAATGTCTAAGGTTAAACGGAAATTCAGAACGCAAGAATCTATTCAAATGATATAGTGAAACACTGTTCTTGAATGTATATTTTTAACCCCATTGGTCTTAAGAGTACTTTTTTTTAGTAAAAACAAAAAATAAATTGCTGTAAAAAATAAAGTATACGATATGCGATTAAAAATTCTTACCCCAAAGGTTGTAGTGCCAGTAGAATGGTTATTTTCCATACTTAGAAAGTAGAAGTCGATTCGCGTAGTATGATGTGAAGTTTCTTGTAAATGTCTAAGGCTTTTTGAAAATGTTCGAGGTTTAAATACAATCCTGAGTTTACATAGTGAATCACATGAATTACAGGAACAATTTTCTTATATTTGCATATCATTATCTCCTTTCTTGTGAAAAATAAATATCTTACTAAGCGCAAAGAAAAAAATAGATTTTAAAATAGACAATGCGCTTCATTAGCGAAATTTTTTATTCAGGAAGCCTTTCTAATAGAATAAACATCTTTTTTTTTTTAAGAAAAGGAAGCCGTTGCTATGTATTATGAAACAATTCTTATTATGCCTTTTGCTTATTTGCACTATGTCGTATATCAGTTATAGATAAAGCATTATAATATTTAAAAAATTCTAATTGAAGATTTTGACGAATCTGAACGTTTTAGATTTTATTGAGTAAATAAAAAAGGCATTATGTTTTTCTGTCCGTCAGCCTATACGTATGTGAATACGAATAAATTAACATATTGAGCTAGAGACGGGTGAATTTCGGTATCTGGATATAAACCCAAATTTGTAGATTTCTATCTAATTTTGGACGAAATCTATGCAGATGAAATATGTCTGTCTGGCTATTTGAATACAAGAGAACTCAATAATAACAGAAACTTAACGATCTACGGACATAAAATTCGGAAGCAGATTTGGTACAGTATAAAAAGTGGTACAGGTAATATTTGGTAAAATTTGGTACAGGATAAAAATTTGTACATGTAATATTTGGTAAAATTTGGTACAGGATAAAAATTGGTACATGTAATATTTGGTAAAATTTGGTACAGGATAAAAATTGGTACATGTAATATTTGGTAAAATTTGGTACAGGATAAAAATTTAGTTTCTTATCAAAATTGAACCAAATCTACCAAAGAGTTAACCATCTGTCGGTCAGTACTTTCTTTTTATATTAAAACAATAACTCAAAATGAAATGATCCTGTAACTACAATTCTGTGTCAAATTTTGGTTTCAATCGATCAGGAATAAAGGCTTCCAAAATCTGCCTTTCCTTTTTCTGTACTTCTGTATTGATCGAATTCCAACATGATCTCAAGCTTATATGTTATTTGATACTATTGTTTGCCAACAACATGGAGTTAATAATACACAAGTACATTTATTAGAGAGTATACGAGAGAGATTTGAGAAGACTGGTTCCGTTTGTTATAAAAAGCAAGCGGGGGAAAAACGCTATCTACTACAAAATAAATTGTAATAAACACACCCTTTTTTAGAAGATTTTCTGAAATAAAGGCATAAGGAAATTAAAATTAAATGGGAAAGACATTGAATTATATGCTCAAATTTCGCTGAAATTATTTTTAAACATAATATCAGGACCATTCATTTTTTTTCTACTTTCATTTCAAAAAGTGTTTGTTGTATCAATTTGTTTTAAATGTTTAAAAAATAAATGGTTTGTATTTACAAAATAGTAGCACTCTTAAGCTGCGTTGTTTGGAACAACAAATATGTAATTTATATGAGAAACATCAAATTAATTTTAATAAATTAATAAATTCGTTAATCATAATATGGCGTTGTGATTTTACTTTTTTTTGTATTAGGATTACATGAATATTTCTGACATGGATACGTTTACAAACAAAATATAAGGTTTCCGCCTTTTCTGACGAGAAACTATCTAATTTAATTAAATAAACTCAAAAATTTGTCAGAATGGAACAAGTTCCTTATAATAATTAAATATAAGACTGTGAAATTTTTACTTTGAAAATTATCGTTAATCTTTGTCATTGACACAATATGGCAGTGAAATTATTTTAGGCATTACAGCAGTTAAAATATTAGTTACAATACAGAGAATAGTCTAAGAAAACAGAAAGAAGGCAATTCCCACTATTTTTGAAATGATCAATCATAGAAGAAACAATTTT